>KZ805661.1:0-14013 GCA_003073855.1 Periconia macrospinosa
TACAGCACGCATAGGGCTAATAATGACTTCCTGGTATCAGAGGGAGGTTGTGAGGGTAGGATAAGCCTATTCTACAAAATTTTGGAGCAATAAGGACTTGAGGTTGGCGCTGTGGGGAGGGAAGTCTGTTAGGCCACGAAAGAAGGCGCTGCACAAATCAGGCTCGGAGACGACGATGCAAATGTAATTTTTGGGGAGGAGTGGATCATAGACATTTAGAATTAGCTACAGCAGATTATTTTTATAGAACTATAGCAATATTCGTTGTGCGCATAGGTTTTGCAGTTGCTGAAAGTCAAGGTACCCCTCCTTTGTCTCGGCACACAGTGTGTCTCGCTACGCAGTGGGGGACGTTACTAGACAAAGGGGGTACCACTATACACGTGACTATACGTTTTCGGAAAACCAGCCGTCAGCCAAGATCTTTAGCGCGATCTGATGAAATACCGCTCTTCCTCCGACTGATGTTGCCCCTCGACGGATAGAGGCATCCTTCGTTCAACCATGACTGAAGAGTGGACTCTTACTCGCATTCCTTTCTTAAGACCTCCCTCGCAGCTTCCTGCACCGCTCCCTAGCGAAAGAGACTTTCTGGAATCGCCCACTTTGTTCCGCGACGATGTGTCCCATCATCGCATCGTCGCTGTCGGCACACACTTTGTCGTTAAGCACGGACGAGGCGTGGAGGAAATCGAAGGCCAAACTTTGCTTTTCCTCGACCAATATCCGAAGGCATCATTGAAAGTGCCTCGTCTCTACGCAATGTGGCGTATGTCATCTTCTGGGCATCTTTGTCTTGTGATGGAGCGTATTGCAGGCGAGGATCTAGAATCTGCCTGGCCGGCGCTCACAAGTGCCGAGAAGTCCATCGTCTGCGCAAAAGTGAAGACTGGAATTGATCACCTACGGACAATTCCATCACCAGGCTTTTTCGGTGGTGTCGGCCTCACCAAACTCCCTTACCACCTGTTCTGGGACCGGGAAGGAAACAAAGACGTCTGCGGCCCTTTTCAGAACAATTCGGAATTCAATGCAGCGCTTGTTAAGAAGTTAAGAATGATACATACGGGAAATATCGATCGTATAAGCGCCAAGGCCAACTTTTATGAGAAACATTTAGGCACAATGTTTGGTATACATCCCGCGGTCTTCTCACACTCGGACCTTCAACGCAAAAACATAATTATCAAGAAAAGCGCCGACTCGATAGAGGTGACACTGGTTGACTGGGAAGCCGCAGGCTGGTATCCGGCCTTTTGGGAGTATGCGGTTAAGTTCTGTACACTGGAATGGATTGACGATTGGCCTCAATACCTTGAACAGATTCTGGAACCGTATCCGCGGGAGGCTGCGGCACTGCGAATTCTGTACCAAGATCTATGGTTCTGAAACGGTAAATTTCCTATTTAATGCTACGGCCACGACTGGCAGGCAAATCCACAAAGAACAAAACGAAACGAAAAAGAAAAGGACAATTTGTTAGAAACAACGAAAGGCCCCTCCGACTTTCCACCACATGATCTGCCCAGCCATCAGCTTCGATCAGTCCTGCCAAACATATTTCTGGGTAGTATAGTCGTAGTAATAATATTTCTGTCGGTTCGCGTCCCAAGTCCAAGAACTGGTCTGCTGAGGGGTGCTCTGAGTTTGTATATGAGACGTAGCCGCCGCCGTATGTTGAATGCCGAGTTGAGTTTGGGGTACCCCGTTAGGATACAGAAGCCTCGAGTGCTCCAATGCTGGAATGGCTCTCTGCAAGGTCCACTCGGTGCATTTCATGTATGGGGGGATAGTTTCACCGGGTTTGTATCGGCTCCTGTCCGGCTTGCACGGTACCCAACTCAGCGTCTTAGAGTCAAAGTCCCTTTGTAGAGGTGGTGCGGGCACCGACTGCATCAACTGAATAACGTTTGGGTACTTTGCTGCCTGAATCTGCCCCAAGTAATGTTTGCGCAGATACGTCTCGGACTCTTCTGGCCTTTTCCCTTTTTTCTCTTGGAAATACATGCCGTTGGGTTCTGTGATGGCACCAGTGACTTGGAGGATTTGACCGCCTCCGTCTTGATCCGTTTCCACGAAAATTGCGTTGTGGGCACGCGGCCCAGGCCCCATCAAAGGGTCCTGCAAGCCGAGCTTGTACTCAACCCGGTACACGTTGTATGCCATTCTCGAGAAGAATAGTACAGGATATTTTCCTTGGATAAGTCGAAGCAATGGAAAAATCAGATTGAAGTAAGGCGTATAAGTCTCGTGAAGGGGTTTGGTCAGTTTGGGAGTAGAACTGTAAGAGAACGTGATGGTAGAAGTTGATCAAGGAGTTTAGATACGGAATGGATAGATGAGAACAGATGAAATGGTTCTCCGCTACGTACTAGAATTTGCCATCCTGTTATAGACACAGTAGCAGGTGTGCCACTGTCGCTAGACGCCCTTAGCCTTGAGTTATCATCTATCCTGTCAAGGGTCGATGATACTGGGGGCTTTTTGGGTTTACTGTGCCTCATCGCTCAAACGTTACGGTGTCCATCTCGCCAACAGTTAGTTGTTAGACCACCAATCCGTAACCGCCTTTTGATCATATGCCCAGCAAGAACTGATCTCAGACCCTAAGATCAGGATTTGGACCCACCCATATTCTCGTATACGCGCCGATTCCTGCGACTCTTGGTCCCAAGCGTGTGCTTTCTCGATACGCTTCACGTCCCCCTTTGCGGCACAGTCCCGGCTAAATCGATCCTTTTCTCGGTTATGAAAGGAACCGTTTGTTTGAGTTTTTTGTTGGGTGCCAAGAGTCACTGTCTTCTCGCTTGACGCTGTCCCGGCGTCAATCGCGGCGTAGCAGTGCGAAAAGGATCCTCACGCCTCAGCATGGAGACATCAACACACCTGATCGTGAAACACATCAATTACTTCATAGCCGAATGGTAGGATATGTTTTAGGCTCTATCTTCAAGCTGGAGGTCCAGCCAACGCCGTCATGGTGGCCAGCAGGACAGTCTCTTTCTGAGCTTTGATATGTTGCAACTGCTCTCAGTCGTACGCGAGGGCCTTTATTGACTGCGTGGCAACTTTGTGCCTTGTAATTTTCTGCCCACTCTCCCAAATCCAAGATGGCCATGGCCTTAAACGGTGCTCTACAACCGGTCGAAAGTATACCGTAACAGCTATTCCTCATATGTAAATCCGCTCCGGTCTCTCTAGCCACCCGCTCGCTCATTATCGCGGTCATTATTCCAAAGACTTCCCTCCAGAAGATCCTCAAGTTCGCAGAGATGAATACCCTGAAATGAACTCCACCCAGACGGCTTCGCGGACTGAACACACAAAACTGGCCGTGGACCCGCAATGAAAGGACGTACCCGATCCATGGCCACCTTAACGCGATTGAAGTCGAACGGGTTTTCTGCCTTAATGTCTGATCCCGGTACTAGGTCGACTTGTTCGCCCTTTGGCATCCTCCCGGGCCACCAGCTATGAACCGAGAACGCTGGACTGAATTCGATCACATACTGGTCGCCTTGGACGTCAACGATTCGAGCAGGAAGATAGAGTTGCGAATTGTCGATAACATGGTAATGAAATCGGAAATCCGGGTACATGACGGGTGCCTCAATAGTGTCGCCAACATGGAAGCAACGATAAGGTCGAACGTCGTACCTGATGGTGTTTCTCCGCCACGGTTGCCAGAGTCGCCGCGTGCCCTTCCCGAGTTGTGTCAACTGCTCTTCTGGGAAGAACAGGTTGCCGTCATCTTCTTCATTTGCTTCACCACCACGCCCAGCTTGTGTAATGTTGGTTTCGCCTCTTTTCGGTAAATTTTCCCAATCGACGAACTCAATCTCGTCACCGTCTACTGCCGTGACCCTTGAATCGTACCAGAACCCGTCGTACTCGATCTAGCCATTCATAGAATGAGAATCGCATCTCAAAAGATGTCTTACGCAGTGTTCTAGCGAGGTAGTACATACCTGAACTTTCTCACCCACTTTCGGGGGGTGGATGAATACCTTCGACGGCCCCAGAAGCGTATAGTCAAACTCCGGTATGGCGAAACTTGGGGAGTTGTTATTTCCGTGTAACATGTTGTCGGATGAAGTCTTGAGAGGCCTCGTGGAAAATTCGACAGAAGTTGAACCGTCACATGCCGCAATTATATACTCTCCACTTTGACATGCCTTGAACTCGGTGATGCGAAGATCGCAGCTCCAGGCATGATCGCCCGAGTCCAGCTCATGGCGGATGGACAATGCAGCGCCAACAGAAATGCCTCCGAGCGGACGAATTTGCTTGAAGAGACTCTTGCGCTCGATTTGGCCAGTTTGGAGGTAACGAACGTAAACCTGAACGTCTCCGGCAGTTCCATTGAAGTGAGCGAAAAGAGCATCGCTGCTTGATTCCATGATCTCCCGTCCGGTGACAATTCCAAGTTCCTCAGGTGTTGGAACGGCCACGATTTGAGCAGATATCCACCCGATATGATCAGAAGGAGACTCTATTGCCGCCGGTAAGGCAAGATCGCCGGACGCTCTTTCACATTCGACAAGCGTACCGTAGCCTGCGCTTTCGAGGGTCAGCCTTCTCAGTGTGTCGGACAAGGAACAGCCATGAATCAATTTAAAATAGTCCTCAGGTTTAACGTAGCCCTTGTGCAGCGGATCAAGAGCGGATCGAAGAGCCGGGAGCCAGAGAGGCCGGATGGTGGAAAGACGACGTGTGCCGCTTTGATTGATGGAATAACGAGACCCTTGTAGGCGAACGAGGTCTGCGTTTCCGGTTTCAAGAACCCCGGTGGGTATCATTTTGAGAACGAAGGACGTTTCTACCTCATGTACGAAGCGTGCCCAAGAAACATAAAACGTCTATTGAGAAGGCGACATGTCAGTATGATATGCGACATGGCAAATAGAAGGAAAGGGTGGGGGATGCTTTGAACGGTATTACCTCATAGCGAAGAGCCGAGGCGTAAAGTTTGCCTTTCTGGAATCGATCCTTCCAAAATGATGCTCCTTCTGGATTCTGTGCTTGATAATCTCGAACGGCTGACGTGTCGGGAAACAGAGTAGCCTCCTGGAGCTGGTGCTCAAGGTGTTTGCATTCGTTCATGAGGTTTTCCACCATCTGGTCGATGCTAGCGAATCCCGTACTGAGGTCCAGGTTCAGCAAATTATCGTGCGAAGTAGTGTTTTCCGCAATAGGGGATTTAAGAGATTCCTTCCCACTTGACTTTATCTGATGTTTCCGGACGTCGGAGAGAAATGAAATAGACAGTATGCTAGATATCTTCTGAAGTTTTTCGGCCTTGTCCCGAATCTCGGCGAGAATGCTTGGAATCGTGGCAAAAATCCGCGCCCGCTTGGTCCAACTTTTGCCATTCATCGCTGTCTTCTGAATCGCAGTTGTCGTTCCAGCAGGTTCGACGCCCAGGACCTTTGCACACCTGTTGCATGACTCTCGAATACTTTCCAGGATAACTAGCATTCTCATAAACTCTGACGAATAGGTATCGATGTCGTTCTCTGGCTCCTCAAACACCTTCTGCAGAACTTTAAGATTGGTGGTGAGCAGCAGAAGGTCGTCAGGGGCTTGCTTGACAGAATCAATTCGAGTGTAGAGATCCATCCCCACGTTGATGAGGATAGTCACGACAGAAAGGATATCGCCGACCGACATAGTGATTGTTTGACGAAAGTGGGCTTTGGCAACCAGTGAACAGTCCCGTGGCTACTGCTGGCGCAACACTTAGTTTTGGCTCCAATGCAGAATGGAAGTTTTGCTGTATAGCGGTGGGGAGCACTTTACCTTCAGATTGATTCGCGAAGCCCCAGGGTGCAAGAGTATCTATAAAATGGTCGGTGGGTAGAAGAAGGAAAGGGAACGGATTGTAGCACTCTGCTAGGACGGGATATTACTAAGGAGAATCGTGCTGTAAACTGAATATTGTCGCACTTCAGTGTGCGAATGATGATGTTATGATGAACTTGATGTTAAGAAGCAGAGGTATGTTGTGTCCTCTCTGTGCGCCGGAGGTCGCCCTGAGCCAGCTATGTATGTGGCAAGATTAATAATGTAGATTGTTCCTCCACCTATGACAACGCTCGACGTTACTCCATAGCAAGAGCGCGCGCGGCAGTGACGGGCGCCTACGGCACTGGCTGTGGAGTGGAGTGCTGCCAGAGGCGGTGGCTTGGTGGCTTGGTGGCTTGGTGGCTTGTGCAATGATTGGCTCGGCGGTAAGCGTCCGAGTTGTAGGCGCCGGGGGCGGTCTAACCATAAATAATGCCTTGGTGCACGACAAAAGACCATACAATCACGGCGGGGCTGTACTAGACGAGTCAGAGGTTTCTAATTTTAGGGTCACTCCTGGCGGGTGGGAGTGGTTAGCGGCTCTTCAGAATCCAATTGTTATTGAGGTTGTTGTGGTGTGGTAAGCTGCCAAGCTTTCGGGCGGCAAGAATTAATTAACTAGTTATCTGTGCCCCTCGGAAAACACGACAAACAGCGAGAACTCAGTTTTTGGAAAACCCACCACAAAAGCATCACAACACACCTGCCAGTGGCCGCAATGGTCTCTACAGGCCATCATGCGTCCCTCCGCTTGGTTTGGTACCTGTAGAGCCACCGTTGCGGTCGCGGCAGAAACGATCGAAAAATTTGCGAGCAAGCTACACAACATGACACGTCCACCGAACGCAGCAACCACCATCTAGCCGCGATACAGCAACACGAGAGCGACGACTGAGCCCGGACACTTCATTCACAGTCACAATATATAATACAGTCGCTGATGGGCTTCCTGGTCAGCCTATCGCTAACCGACAATGTCTGCGACGTCCCACCTCGACGAGCCCTCGGTTGAACGGCATCACCTCTTTCACGAATCACTTCACAGACACACGGCATGCTACTATCGATGCCACCCAATACTACAGATTATCAGACAGCCTCGCCCACTGTCGACCCCACCTATGTCGAGGGAGTGGTGCCCTTCGACATACCTGATAAGGTCTGAAGAGATTTGTGCAAGAGCTCTCATGCTCAGTTGAGTCGACGGCACGCCTAAGTGGAGCATCGCTCTCCTGGGGCTGCATCACGACGAAATGCTGCCGTTCCTGCGTCCGGCGGCAGGTCACACCACAAAACATGGCCACATAGGAACCTAGTAGGAGGCAGCACAATACAAAAGAACATCGAAAATAAAGAACATATTTAAGCCCTGAGGGTTAGGGACAGGAACGGAAAGATGAAGCTGACACTAGGGGGAGACTGTAGGTATAGCGGATGCGACACACGAGGAAAACTTGATACAGCAGCAACGAAAGATAAAGGCTTCATGTATGGCAAACGACAGGAACAATACGTTGGAGCGAAACATGCAGGCACAGATGCGTCACTTCTTGAGACGAAATGTACGTAGTCGTAGATAGAAGCCAGACCACACGCGCTGGCCACACCTTTCGGTGTGGTGAAGTGGGGCCTGCTGATTCGTTCGGCAAAGCGTCGGCTGTTTGCCAAACCTCTGCATCCGGGCATAGCTGCACAAACGCGGCTGAAACCGTGTAGGAGTCAATCAATCAATCAATCAATCATCAATCTGTGCCCCTCGACACGGCCCAACGCTAGGCTACACCCCACGCCTCCATCTTCGCACCGGAGAAATTACAGCTAACTCATTTCACGAGACGCGTAACCGAATCGACACAAGCAGACCGGTCCAAACAATGTGGGACGAGGCGAAATCTAAAGACACGTGAATACCTTGGGTGACTATAGACGCGAAGCTACAGTGGGAGGCCTATATAGAGGAGATTAGGCAAAAGGCAACAAAAACAGTAAACGCTCTAAGCAACCTGGAAAGCTCGGTATAGGGCGTTAGCCTTATAGAAATGAGGAAAATCTACACTAACTAGAACTGCGCTGCCTTCGATGATGTATGTGTGTTTGGTCTAGTCAAGCGCGAGCGTAAAAGGAGAACTATATATAAAAAAGCTACTTGATACCCTGTAAGGAATCTAGGCAAGAATAGCAAGAATCATTTGCGGAGCATTTAAGGCTACTTTACGCGCTATACTCGACATTGAAGTATATCTCCTTAAACAGTAGATATAGAAACGCAATATAGAGACCATTACACAATTCCTATTATACAAGAAAATCTTAGATAGCATAGGCCTTTAGGTTGATACAAAGGCTATTTAGTAATATAAAGTATATAGAACCCTAATAAAAGATTTATAAGAAGATGAGAGATAACAGAAGCCGATCGGAGTCCATCGCCGTCACCACTACCGTCGCACCAACACCGTCCATCATATCCCTCTACCTTCAGCCTCCAAACCGCCAACAGTGAAAGCACCGCCCACTCCAGCAGCACATCACCAACACCAGCGGCCGCTTTGCCACGCCGCCGCTCACCATATACGTCGTCGCCCGTTCTCTCTATCCACGACCTAGAACACAGATTCCAGAACAAGCCGACCCCTTTTACAACCAGTACCATCTTCAATCTCTAGGAAAACCCATGCTTCCGCTATTGCACAACTCTTACACGCTATTGCGGAACTTCTTGGATCTTATGGTTGTGGCCACGATTCTGTCCGCATTGGCATTTAGAAACTTTAATGGAATAAAAAGCCCGCATGCCAGTAGGTTACAATGGACGTAAACCAATGGCATGTCTGCAGAAGTTCGGGCTGCTGAATGAGTTTGGAGCCCGCAGCAGGTTATTTTACGTATTAAGTAGTTTCAGCTATGAGTGGGACTACATATAGCCGAAGGCTCTGCACAGCCAATGGAAAATCATCATCACCATCATCATCATCATCAATCTAGCTATCCGTGCCTTAGGACGTAAGGACGCAAGATAAGTGCCGGAAAAACATCTCGGAGAAACGCTACCACGTGATGCGTGAGGATCGACTTAAAATTTGCATCAGCCCCGCCGTTTCACTCGTTGAGCAATCACTCGTTGCCAACCCCCGCCATAAGACAGTAATTTCCTCGCCTCCCCACGCACGCACTCTCTCGTCCGATCGTATGGAAAGCTGGCTGAAACAATCTGGAGCGTCAGGCTTGGATGACCTGGAGCTTGCCGACTTCTCGGATACTGGGCGCGGTGTCAGAGCGCTGCGGCGATTTGAGGAAGGAGAAAAGATACTCACTATTCCACATGGCGTTCTCTGGACAGTGAAACACGCATATGCTGATCCCTTCCTTGGGCCAGCCCTTCTCTCGACGCGGCCGCCCTTGTCTGTCGATGACACCTTGGCTACGTATGTTCTATTTGTCCGATCGCGTGAGTCGGGATACGATGGCCTGGGAAGCCATGTAGCAGCGCTGCCTGCGAGCTATACTTTGAGCATCTTCTTTACGGAGGCCGAGTTGGAAGTTTGCGCGGGAACTTCGCTCTACACTACTACGAAGCAGCTGAATCGACAGATCGAGGACGACTATAAAGACTTGGTAGTGCGATTATTTGGACGACATCAAGAATTATTCCCACGCGACAAGTTCACCATTGAAAATGTAGGTATACAACACACAGAATATGCTGCAAATCGGCTACTGACACTTATTTCCAATCTTCCAGTACAAGTGGGCACTTTGCTCCTTGTGGAGTCGTGCGATGGATTTTAAGCTACCCGATGGAGATTCGATTCGACTTTTGGCGCCCTTCGCGGACATGTTGAACCACTCGTCCGAGGTTGAGCGGTGTCATAGCTATGATGTCTTGTCTGGGAACCTCTCTGTTCTTGCCGGGAAAAACTACGAACCTGGAGATCAGGCACGTCCGTCTTCTCTAACGTTGCTGATTAGTGTGCTTACCTAGAAGCGTTCTAGGTTTTCATCAATTACGGCCCTGTTCCAAACAATCGCCTTTTGCGTCTTTATGGCTTTGTCGTGCCTGGTAATCCCAACGACAGCTATGATCTCGTTCTCGCGACGCATCCCGTGGCGCCATTCTTCGAGCAAAAGCTCAAACTCTGGAAATCGGCTGGGCTCGATTCGACTTCTACTGTCTCTCTGACCCTCACCGATCCGCTACCAAGTAGCGTCCTTCGATACCTCCGTATTCAACGGCTAACCGAATCCGATCTTACTGCAATAATGCCTCACCAAAGCGATGCTGCATTTGAGAAAATCAGTGATTCAAACGAAATGGAAGTCCTGCGGTTTCTGATAGAATCGATTTCTGGTCTTCTCGATAGTTTCGGAACTCAACTGGAAAAGCTAGAAGAGCAACTCGCGGAGGGGTTCTATACTCCGGAAGAGAACGCATGGTTGGCGGCGCACGTCAGCTTGGGTGAACAGCGGGTGTTGAGATTGACGAGAAAAACAGCGGAGGATTTGTTGGCGATGGTAGAGAGCGGAAGTGGAAATAAGAGGGGCCTGTTGTCGGCATCGGCCCAATGCGCGAAGTGCAAAAAGGTTTCTGCGCAGTTGATGCGGTGCGGAAGGTGCAACGAGGTCATGTATTGCGGGCGAGCTTGCCAGGTTGCCCATTACAAAGAGCACAAGGCAATTTGTCGAGCTATAGCGTCTAAGAGTGGTTTTAAAAGGGATTAAAAGAGAAGTTTTGACTAGCCTATGATGATGGGCTGGCTAATAAATCTGTCCTAACTAAATCTGACGAAAACGCTCCTAAGCCGAACCCCTCGCAGGGGTCCGAGAGAAGGATTCTCAACTTCCAGAGCATCAAGATTTGAATTCTGTCTTGTCGAACTTGGGATGAGATTAGAGCCAGGCACCTCATCCATTAAAGTGTTCTAGTGGCTGAGAGTTGCCTTGCCTCCCTCTTCAGGATATATACCTTCGGGTTTAAGAGCAGAAGTTGATGGAGAGAGTGTGGACCAGATCTCGCTCAGCCTGAAGTCGGGGGGGCTAGGAACACGGTGTCAATTCTCATTCAGAGAGCCCATCGGGCGCGGTAGGTGCGCCTCCCTTCCCCTGGCTGTAGTAGGGAAAAGGCGCCAAAACCACCACAGCCTCGGAACAGCACTTTCCATTCAGCGGGACCAATCGCGAAAAAAATATCAACTCCACCAAGTGAACCAACTTAAGCTGTAGCACCTACTCAACCTTCTGCCAAACAGATCTACTAGAGAGACGAACTACCATGCATCTTGCTTATCGACCACTTATTGGGGACTGTAAGCAATAGGTTCTGTTATTATCTGTGTATGATCGAGAAGCTAATATACATGTGGAAGAGGACGGATTAGTCAGTGGTACATCACATGACTGTAGGTGTCCCGAGCTTACAGGGACAATATCCGCCTTTTAATCCTTTGATCAGGTTCCGTTGAGGCATGCACGAGCGAAGTCACATCTGCAATAATGTATCTACGCTCCCTTGGGTTGGGGTATAACGACCTAAACCCTATAAATATCATGCTCGATGGACACGATAATCCTTTCCTAATCGACGTTAGTTCCTGCCAGCCCTTCGGACACACATCACTGCGGGACACTAGGGTGGATAGACGAGGACTTTACAACATCAGCACAGGAGCATAATGAGGTCGGTTTGGGTAAGCTTCGAGCTTGGCTGGAAGATCAAGAACCAAGGTCGGTGACAGATGCCGAAGCGTTGGAGGTGCAAGTGATGGAGACGAGCAAGACGAAGCTCGGAGCGGACCATCCCGATACATTAACAAGCATGAACAATCTCGCGTTTACGCTTAAGGACCAGGGCTTTACAAACAGAGCAGTTTCCCCAATGGAGGACTGCTGTAAGTTAGGGTCAGTAGTCCTTGGTCCTCAACATCCTACCATCATATCATCTCGCCAAACCCTTACAACATGGCAGCTTAAGGTTATGGAACATAACGGGCAGAAGTCTTCTAATGTGGAAAAGGTGTAGTAGGCGGGTGTTCCTAAAGCGGCAGCGTAGGTGTGGTACAAAAAGGCAGTCCAAGTGCAGTAGTTCGCTTACGAATGGCCAAGAGACGCAGCCTATGTAAATGGTATTTTGTGTTGCCACCACTAACAGCGAGGATGGTCGAGCCGCACCGGCCAGGACCTTGTGAAAAAGGCAGTGGTATTGTAGACATGGATGAAGAGAAGAGTGCTGTATGTAGCTCTAGATAGTCCTGCCAAGCATGGCCACCACCACGGCTCTGCTACTACGTACTCATCCCTTACAAACAGGAACAGCACTTCTCTACGGCCCTAGAGATTGCAGTGCTCATCTAAGGAGCCGCTCGTCGTTTGACCGTACGACAGCTGTATCACCAAGGCATGCAGCGCCTCTCCACCTTCGTATGCGCTTGCAACGACGGTGTTTCGCCAGTAACACTCGGTTGAACCCACTTGTCAAAGCGCGCTTCGATTTCCGATGACCGCCATACTCTATCTCATCTACATTCTTCCCATCACATTATCTTCTCCTCCTCCAAAGAGCCGAGGCCAGAGCTCGCTGTTGCTTGGCCTAGGAACCGGCGCCGGTGGACTCGAGAAGCATGAGGACGCGGTGGGCTCGATCAGGTCGTCTTATCGGTCCGAGGAGGGAGCAATAGCGGGCATCGAAGCTCGGGGGCGTAGTAATGCTATGCCGCGGGTATCGCTGTGCGTTGGACCTCGTCTTGAAATGTACAAGGTGGCTAGTTTCGACGCTGGAAGCGGGAATTGATACGGGCACCACCGCTTTTACTAACTAGCGGCACCACATGACTAAGCGCAACCATGACTAAGCCGCCAAGGAACTTGCGGGCTTGTGGATGTGCTATCAAATCGTTAGCTTCATGTGTATGCTGTGGGTTCCTCACCTTAAGCTCCCAGGTTCCATCACTGCGGCACGCGCCATAAAGCTGAAAAGGGCAGCCAATTTGTCGCGTAGATGTCTTTCGGCGCTTAGAGCCATCAGGTGCGTCAATTCGATATCGGTATTTCCCACCAAGGTCGCATCCTAATAGCACATTCTTGTTTGCGGACGAGCGCCGAATCGTAACAACATAGCCATGTTCAAGGGCAAATTGTCGCACCGAAGAAAGAAGGTCCTCTCGGTTAGGATAAGTCGACTCAGGAGGAGGTTCCATGGTAGTTTCCAGCGGAGGGAAGCAACAGAGGATGTAGTGACACAGTCAACATCCGTTGCTAGGGAGCCGAAGCTGTGTTGGCGGCTTAGTCATGGTTGCGCTTAGTCATGTGGTGCCGCTAGTAAAAGCGGTGGTGCCCGTATCAATTCCCCCGAGCCTTTTGCGTCTTAACACTGCTCCCATGCTTGGGCCAGTGCTACATGCTCTCTCTGCAGTCATTGAACCGTCGCAAGCCCCAAAGCCCCGACTCTACATTTGACGGACGCGACGCGAAACGGCAACGCCAGTCACCCACTGTCTCTCCTCCCTGATCGACGTGGCAGGACCGTCCAGAAGCCTTTTGCCTCGGAAACATCTAGTCAACGCGTCGGGCGTTGCTCAAGTTCGGCCGTCGCAAGCAGGCTGCGGATCGCCCGTCATCTGCGGCACCCAAGATGGCTATTCCCCGACCCCTCATACATAATTTGGGTATCTTGAAGGCTTTTAACAGCCTATCTTTGAAAGACAAGCATTATGCCCATCATATGGCACGGTATGTGCTCGCGAGAAGAACAAGGGAGCGGGGCTGGGCTAACTCTTCGGTGAATGCAAGGGCAGCATGGCATGGAGCTAGGATCATTCTTCGCCAAGTATCGCCGGAGTCAATCGATATCTTCGACTTTATCCTCGAGCTCTACCGGAGTTGTTCGGGTGACTGGGATGTGCTCGTTGCTGAAGGATGCATCGGTCAAGAGGACTGCGATGCGTTTTTGGATTATGCAGCGACGTTTCTATCAAATATAGGGAATTACTATGTACGTGACGTTCTGTCTTCGCAGTTTTCAGCATCTGAAGTTTCGCGCAGGGCTCCGGCGATCAGAAATTCCTGCCCTCAGTTTCTTCTGCCGCACTGGCGAAGCTATCGAATAAGTCGCCCAAGCTTGAAGCCCTCTATGAAAGGATCTCTAACGCTATAATAACCGTGCCGCCCTACGGGCTA
>KZ805662.1:4242-31033 GCA_003073855.1 Periconia macrospinosa
ACATTGGTGCTGCCAAAGACCAAGGGACTCGTAGAGAAATATCAAAACCTTATCATTTAACCACCACGTTGGAAAGCTGTTGTTTTTCTGCCCTCGATAGCAGTGTAGACTGTCAGCGTGGGCGGGCTGGTCTAGGCCCTACGGATGGGTCTAAATCCTGCACGACTTCATGTGGGCGTCGGGGAATTTATGGGCCGGGCACATAGGTAAACAGCCACTACGTCCATACCTCTCATTTTCTAGAGAACAAGTCAAAAGATTTCCAACATATCCAGAGGACAAAGGTACATGTTCAGCGCAAGGTGGCAGGATCTGACCAGAAACAACGAGTATTTGTTCTTTATCGCGGCGATGCTGGAATTCCCATTCCCAATTTGCCATTAACTACCGTGTCTGTGCGAGTGACGAGCCAGTTCGCGTGACGAGCCATCCTAGCGCTCCAACACCTACTTTTCAATAAGGTGTAATCACCACATAAAATAGATGTTTTGATTGGACATTTTTGGTGTTGATAGACAGGACGTCAATATACATTATCAACTATTGGTTATTACTTATAACGTGCTGGGCGCTGTATGGCTCGCCCTCGACGAGTTGTTGGCCCAGACGTCTTAGTAGGCACCTCCTCCACCTCCACCACCTGCGCAGCACGACGACGACGTGTATATGGCTTCTTCTTTATAGGGCGTACAGATGAGGTCTTTGTCTTTCCTATTTGGGATAATTTGATAGCTCTCGCTTCGATGCGGGCTTGTTTTCTTGCCTCAACTTCAGCCCTCCGTCGAGCCCTCGCGGCGTCGCGCTCCTCCCTCTCCTTCGCCTTCTTTTCACAACGCTCAATAGCTTCAGTCTCCCTTAAAAGCTTCGCAGACTCTTGAAGTTGTCTCTTATTAGCCTTACGAAGCCCCGCAGCATGTGCCGCAGCGTCTGCCTCCTCTCGTCGTTGACGAGCCCTAACCTTCCTGGGTGACCATAGTATAGCTCCACCTGTGTATTTTTCGTGTGTCTGGAGAGGCAGCGTCCGAGCCTGATTTGTATGCTTCTTCCTGGCAAAAAGAGCTTGTCGTAGGCCATCAATTTCATGTCTCATCACCTCGTTGGCGACTCCAATATGGTGGACAGAGCGGGCGAGTTTCTTGGCGCTGCTCAGGTTGTTGTTAGTAGTAATTTTTCGCAGTGTATTATGTATTTTGGGCCACTCGTCGCCAGAGTAATATGAAGTTGAGCTCTCGCTTCTAGATGTAGGTGATATTAAGCGCTTGTGAGGCTTGTGTCGAAATCTATCAAGTACAACGTCTGGGTTGAAGGGCGACAAGCCAGTAGCCCTGTACGAGCTTAGTCTAGTATCAACTCCTCGCTCATCGAACTTTGCCAAGCCTCCCAAAAGAGACTGAAGAAATCGCCCTTCCTAACTGGGGATATGCCAAAGGAGCGGGACATGTAGTTTTGAAGCGCGACGTCGTAGGCAGACGAGAGAGCCTTAAAGCAGCAAACATCCAGCGGCTGGACTGTGTGGGTTGAATGAGGAGGCGGTATCGCGAGGAGAATCTTGTGGGCGTGACAGTAGTCCAAAAAAACTCTGTGTGAGATGAGATCCGTGTCCGTCAACTATCAATAGTCGATAACGTGTGCGAGCTTTGTCCCTCGTCTCTCTGTCAAACACCTGTTCAAGCCACGATAGGCCTATGTCGTCGTTCGTCCAGCCCGTGGGAGACGTCTTGAAGAAGCAGTGGTGCTTCTTTGGGTCCATATCCGCCACCCAGTTGTCTCGTACGTCAGGCCCAGCAGCCTCATATATTATAGATGGCGACAATCGACTCCCATCAGCGCAGGTGGCCGCTAGGACTGTCACCCATGTCCTATTGCCGTCTTGAAGAGCTGACCTAACTTTCTTAGCCCTCCAGGTGTCCTTGTCGAAGATCCTTTTGCTCCTCCCAAGGACGCCTATCATAAAACCTTTTTCGTCCATGTTGTACGTCAAACGTGTCTGGATCTTGAACTTATCTATCTTCTCCTTCTGAATCTGGAAATACAGCTTGTATTTACCCACAGAATCAGCGCCGTGGCGTTGGCGGTTCATTGCCGTCATCCAGCGGGATTCCAACTTGTCGCAGTGACGATTCAGGAAGCGTGTAATCCAACTGTCGGAGACTCTCGATTTGGCAATACTCGACGCAAAATTTTGAACCATTGCCCTTGTAGGAGGTAGACGATGCTCTGTCAACTTTTGTATATATTTTACAAGCTCGATTTATTGTTGTGCGTTGAGCTTGTACGCGTTCGAATACTGGGTAGATTTTGGAGCCTGTACGCCACGGTGGCGGCGAGACAGCGTAATATATGAATACCCGAATTTTCTCGCGATATCTCGATAACTAAAAGTTTCGCTGGGTCCTAAAGCCTCAATAAAAGCTTGCGCATCGCCAATTGGTGCCATATCACGTCAGCCTTTGAAATTCTGGTTGTTTTGATGAGGTGGCTCGCCACGCGAACTGGCTCGTCACGCGCACGGACACGGTGCCGTGTCTGTGCGCACATGTTCGCGACGTGCACACCCCAACAATCCAGCCACGCCATTTTCAAATAGTGATAACTCCACCAATATTGGATGTTTTTATTAGAAATAAACGGTGATATTATCGCAATTAGTGAAACTATTGATTTCAGGTGTTGAAACTCATATATATCGTTGTGGGAGGTTGATATTGCGCCCTCGTCGCGATGTACGCTGGGGAGCCTTAGTATGGGCTTCCTCTACTTCAACAACCTGCACAGGCTCGCGACGAGCTCTTTTTTGCCCAATATTTCGTGAGGGCGCTGTTGAAGCCTTCCTCTTTCCCTTTTGGGATAATTGTATAGCCTTCTGGGCGTCGCGAGCTCGTAGTTTTGCTTCCTTTTTAGCCTGTTTTTTAGCCTTCTCAGCTTCCCTGGCCACCCTAGCTTCCTCGCGCTGTACACGCCTCTCCTCTGCGATTTTCTCCTTATAAAGCTTATTAGCTTGTTGTAGCTCCTTCATATTAGCCTTATGAAGCTCCTTATCATGCCTCTCCTTGTCGATTTGCTCTCGTCGTTGTTTGGCCTCCTTCACCTTGCTTGGCGACCAGAAAACGGCCCCTCTAGTATATTTTTCCTGTGTCTCCAACGGCAGCGTTTCAGTATGTTTTATATGCTTTTTAGTAGCTTCTACGGCTTTAATAAGGCCGTTAATTTCATGTTTGTACAGCTCGTTTTGGACTGTAAGGTGGTGTACAGAGCGCTCGAGCTTCCGCGCGTCGTTGGAGCTTTCGGGGGCGACTTTTCGAAGGAGCGTATGGATTTTAGGCCACTCGTCGCCTGAATAATATGAAGCTGAGCTCTCTCGCGACGGCGAGCGTGAGAGCGGTATATTGCGGAATCGATCAAGTACCATATTAGGGTTGAAGGGCGACAAGCCTGTGTTTCTGAACGAGCTCATTATTATGTCCTCTCTGAAAGCTTTTATCCACGCCGCCCAGAATATGGGAAAGAAATCGCCCTTTTTCACTGGCACCATGCCCATCGATCGGTTTGTGAAGTTTAGAAGTTCCTCGTTGTACGCAGAAGCCAGAGGCTTAAAACAACACACATCTAAGGGCTGTATAGTGTGGGTGGAGTGTGGGGGAAGTATCGCAAGTAAAATACGTTGTTTGTCGCAATATTTGATAAAATCCGGAGTAATATGGCTTCCGTGGCCGTCCAAAATAAGTAATCGCCAGCTCCTACGAGCTTTCTTCTTCGTCTCGCGATCAAACACCTGTTCAACCCACGATAATCCGACATCATTGTTCGTCCACCCGGAGGGCGAGGTCGTAAAATACACCTGGTGCTTGTCCGGATCGATTTCGTCAACCCAGCTTCGTCGTATGTCTTGCCCTGTTGATTGATAGATAATCGACGGCGGCAACGCCGTCCCATCAGCACAAACGGTGGCGAGGATGGTTACCCACGCCCTGGATCCGTCCTGAAGAGGAGCCTTGACTTTCCCAGCTTGTAAGGACCCTCTATCGAACACCCGTTTGCTTCTTCTAAGGACCCCAATCATGAAGCCTTTTTCGTCCATATTGTACATGTTCTCCGGCTCTATTGAATACTGCTCCAGTTTCTCCCTCAGAAGCTCGAAGTACAACTTATATTTGTACAATGAATCAGCGATGTGGCGATTACGATCCATCGCGGATGCCCATTGCGATTTCAACTCGTCGCGGTGTCGATTCAAGAAGCGCGTAACCCAACTCTCGCTCACATCTGATTCTGCGACGTGCGACGCGTAATTTTTTAACATGCTCCTGGTGGGCGGCAAGCGACGATCGGTCAACAATCGTATGTATTTTACAAGGGTATTTTCCTGTTGTGTGCTGAGTTTATACCGATTATTCGCGGCAGAGTCGCGTGACTGTGTTTTGCCTTGGTGGCGTTGCGCGAGCGTTGTGCGGTCAACACCAAATTTTCTCCCAATTTCACGATATGGAGGATGTTCACCGGCTTCAAAAGTATCAATATAAGCAAGAGCATCGTCAATTGGTGCCATTTTCATATAATGGCGATGTTTTGAAACCGACGCGATTTTGTTGGGGTGGTGCATTACGCGACCTGGTGCATTGTGCGCACAGACACGTTATCTCATTCGGCATGAGATGAGCTGAACGACGCGCGTGGAGATGAAATTCAAAGGTGCGCTCAACGGCGATCAACATGTTTGCCGTTGAACTACTTGCACGTTCTTGCTTTGCCGTCACAGCCTCTTCTGTCGACACTCCTTGACATCTCAAACCGCAGCGCATCCATCACATTTGGATCTCAACGCTGACTTGGCCTTGCTGATCCCAGCACCTCATACTTATCAGCAGCCTCGTCCGCCATCCTTCCACTTACGACCCCTCGAGACCTAGCATACAGAATTTACCGCCACAATGAAACTTCCTCCGATCGCTGTCGCCTGCCTCTCCGCCCTCGTAATTGACTCCTGCTCCAACGTTATCGCGCAGCGCTTGAAAGCATGATCCGAATCGAAACCCTTCGTCTTCGACCGCGTCCTCTTCTTCCAATTCGCGTTAATGGCTGTTATTACCGCGTCGATAAACTACCACTGGCAGAATTGGCTTGAGCCACGTTCTCGGGGTGGAAGACAGTGAAGCAGAGGAGGGATGCAGGGGCTGTAGAGGAGAAGAAGGACATAATGCTGAAGGAGGATGGGGAGCATAAACGAGTGGCGGAAGAGGAGGTCAGGGTGAGGAATTGGTGGAATATCTTCAGAAAGTGGTTTACCGATGTGAGTGGCCTACGCGTGGTATATATGGGCAAGTGCTGACGTATAGCAGTGTATCACTATGGGCGCGTTGCTCCATCAGTCCATGTTTCTGATACTGAGAGGTATCATGAAGGGCAAGACTATTGCGCTGATTGTGCAAAACCCCAGAAATGTGAGTACGCCGCTGTGAGCATAGAGTTGGAATGGGGAGCTGATCGAATGAGCAGGAGCTGTTCGGCCTGATCTTCGACTCATACACAGTATGGCCTAGCGCCAACTTCTTTCCGACGACATACTTTCCTATCGAGCAGCGCATCATCTCTCTCAGCTTCTGTGGCCTGTTGTGGAACATTTACCTGTCTCTTGTTGCGGCTCGATTATAGACACCCATCAATGCAACTGCATTTGCTTTCATCATCATACATTTGGACTCCGTCTACAATCTTGTAGCATTATTCACAACCCAGATACTTGTCTAGCTTCCCCTCGGCCCCTTTTTCCACGCCTCCATCACCGCCGCCCAATACTTCGCTTCGTCTTCACGAACATGTCTACAATGAGCGCTCTTTTCGAACTGAAGCTTCACATCCAATCCCTTCGTTTTTGCGATCTCGGCGTCTCCCTAGAAGATAGACCACCGCCGAAGACATCACAGTACCAGCCCGCGCGGCATTAGCAGCAGCGCTTGCCCCATACCCATCCATCGCTGCGCTCCGTATCGTAGCATACACGCCTCTAGCACGCACGTAGCCGAGTTTGCTTATGGTTGTGGGTGCTGCGGAGTCTGAATGGAAGCAGTCAACCTTAGCTACGTTTCATACATCCGAAGGTATTGCAACCCCGATGAAAGGGGAGAGGGTGGGGAATGCAACGTACCTCGTCTAGGTCCATTTGCCCCAAGACCAAACGCGCTGAAGATGGGAGTTGTGACTATACCTGGCTTGAGCGGGACGATGCCGTTCGCGGCGTGAATGAGTGTTCGGTAAGGGAGTGCAGCGATCCCAGGTGGTGATTGGTCTAGTGACGAACATGCTGCTGATGCTCAAGATTTCTCGATAGTTGTAGTGGGTGACGGGGTGAGTGTTTGATGTGACAGTTGTGTGAGAAATGTTGTGGTGGGGCAATGTCGCGATGAGAAAGTAAGTATCTGAAGGCTCGGTGGCATCTAGATCGAGAAAGTGATATTCAGTTAACCTATTGTGGTAAATTTGGTAACATTGGTGAAAGTAAAGGCTATCGAATGTTGTGGGTCGATGTGAATAAAGGCGCTTTGAGCTGTGCCACAAGGCAGGTTTCTTTACTCATTCTTTTTCCATCCCTATCAACACCATTTTGCACGCTCGTTTTCTTGTTCTTCAATCCATCCACCGCCTCCCGACAACCTCCGTCGCTCACGCTACCCAACTTCCAAGGCTCTCATCCTTCGCAATCGTAAAGTATGACTTCAAATGCCAAATTTTTCATGAATCTTGAAAGCGCAATCATTTCTCCTCAGCGCATCAGACGGCACACTACTACACACGTACGCCAAAACTGGACTCCCCTTGTGAAGATTGAAGTCGCCGTCCGTGCTGCTTCATTGCGTGTAGTCCTAGCATCACGCTGTGATCTGCCAGTCGATGGATTTGCAGATGCTCGGATGGTCTGATCTCTTCCTTATCGTCTTAATTTGGAGCGCAAGTCAACGACTTTGTAGTCGACGAAGATCAGGAAGGCATGTCGCTATAGGTATACTGAATCTTGAGAGGATTGGAAGTATAAGAAGTGGCACTGGGGAGATACAAAACGAAAGCGTTCTGTGTAAAGTTCAGCCCTAGAAGGTTGTCATCACAACCGAATAATTGTGAGATTATAAACGAAGGTGAGACTCCAACGTCGTAACTTATAGACTGATGACCGGTAGAGGAAATGGCTGACATGGAGACGAGATATGAGGGTAGCTGGGAGCTATAGTAGTGAGATTTGACAGTGGATTCGCCATCATTTCACTTACTGAGTGAGGTAAGCGTTCCGTACACATGTCGTTGGCGGCTTAGTATTCTATTCTGATCCAGACTTGAATCTTCTCTGCTCTCATAGTATTTTAACTTCATATGCCCTTTTCCTTGATAAACACGTCAACTCTAATTCACACCAACGTCCGTCGCCTACTTCTTCCCTACAAACCCATCCTTGTCCACCAACACACCCCTCGCCATCTCCATTTGCTCGTCTGTCTGAACTACCAGAGTCTTGTACTTTGCGTTATTAGTACTGATATCCGTTACCACGTTTTCAACCTGGGTACTGTTCTTTGTATCGTCAATAGCGAAGCCGAGACACTTCACACCCTGTACGACCGCCTTCCTTAGCTTATCACCCCTCTCACCGATGCCACCCGCGAAGACAAGCGCATCGACTTCGCCATTGAGCTTTGTGAAGTATGGAGCCACATAGTTCAAGATGCGGTCGACGAAGACATTAAAGGCAAGCTTATCCTCCTCCCTATCGGAAGAACTGATTTTGCCGAAATCCGTGGTGCCTGTGAGACTCTTCCATCCGCTATTTTGATTCAAAATCTCTTCGGCCTGCGTGATATGCATTTTCTCACTCGAGCTCCTGCTCGGTTTGCCCGCACTATGTGTGAAGTGGAACATCAGACTTGGATCGATGGAGCCTGAGCGTGTAGCTCCCGGGAGACCAGCAAGAGGTGTCAGGCCCATCGATGTGTCGAGCGACTTGCCGCCTTTGATGCAGCAAGCGGAAGCGCCGGAGCCGAGGTGAAGAGCGATGATATTGAGCTGGTCAGCAGGCTTTTTGAGGTATGCCGATACGGCATGCACGATGAAAGAGTAGCTGATGCCGTGGAATCCGTACTTTCGGAGCTTGTTCTTCTTTGCGACTTCTCGGTCAATTGGGTACGTGCGGATGTAATCCGGCAAGGTATTGTGGAACGCTGAATCGAAGTAGGCGATATTCTTCGCATGAGGCAAATTATTAGCCACACTGTGAACGATGCTGAGTGCTGGCGCGTTGTGGAGTGGTGCGAGGTCGCTGAGCTCCTCGATATGATGGTACGTCTCCTTATCAATGACCTGGCTTCTGGGGTAGTCGCCGCCATGCACCACTCGATGACATGTGAATCGAATGTCTTCCTTCTGGTTGAGTTCAGGGAGTCCCTTATCATTGGTCAGGTGATCCAGAATATAGCGGAATCCATCTTCCTGTGATTTGACAGCTTCCAGCTCTTTTCCTTTGATCTTCTCATCACCGCACTCGTACTGGAGCGTAGCAGGTGGTGCGGTGAGGCCTTCGACGGTTGCTTCAGCCAATTGAGCTGGCACTGAAGAGTGGTCTTCGGGAGTTTTGTACACTGAGATCCTGACGCTGGATGAGCCGGCGTTGATGGAGAGAATAATCTCAGGCATAATGCCGATCGAGGTTGTGCAGCGCCTGATAGGTGGATCTTCAACGACTCGTGGCGGCCGTGATACGGTTCCTGGAATTCGAGTGCCAGGTGTTACTTTGTGAACCTTCTCTTTCCCTCTTACTCGACGACAGTTCCTCGCCCCAATCCGAGGGGATGTCGACTGCGAAAAACAATGACGTTTGGCGGTTTGGGCTAGCTGTTTTGTCGAATGCTGAATACCTTGGTGAGAGGTTATAGAGAATAGCAGAACAGTGTTTTCCAGCGTCTATTACTCAAACCCTTGACTGCAACTGTGTCGCCTTTAGGGGTTGTTTAACAGTCTACCTTTCACGTGCGGAGTCGAGAGGTGGCATGATCGGAAGTCGCGGAGCTTCCACCCAATAATTTCGCATCCACCACTGAACCTTCAGTGGTTCTCTTATTTCGTCATACCTACATCAATACATTTCTGTTCTCTTAATGGTCGTCCAAGAGTCAAATACACCTTTGCGTGACACTCCGTTATTGCACGCAATAGCATGCCGTGAAGAATCACGATGGCGATGACGTCACTGTTGGCTTCCTTTCAAACCACCAGCGAGTGCGTTCAGTCGGCTACGAGAGGAGATTGACGAGCCTGTAAAGAGCCTCCTGCTCTGCGGCATTGTCAATGAGCTGAAGAAGTCGACGGCTAAGACAGTCTCCTGTCCTACTTCTTCTGCCAGGCCACGGACTCGCGCATCAACAACGCTACAGCCGTACTGCGAGGTCTCATATATCTACTTGTCGACCAGCATCCCTCGCTCATTCCGCATGTGCGGAAAAAGTATGACCACACAGGTAAGGCCCTCTTTGAGGATGCAAACGCCTAATTTGCTGTAGCAGAGATCTTTACAAACATACTACGAGACCTAAACTTGAACAGCACGTACTTGATCATCGATGCGCTCGATGGATGTGTTGCAGACTTGCCAAAACTGCTTGAGTTCGTCGCCCAGCAGTCTTTGGCGACTTCTCGTGTCAAGTGGATCGTCTCTAGCCTCAACTGGCCAGACATTGAGGAACGGCTAGAGTGGGCGGGCCCTCAGCATATTCATCAAGCAGAAGGTGTCCCAGCTTGCGCAGAGGATGAAGTACAACGACAAAATGCAAGACGCTGTGCTAGAGCATCGGGCGTCGAACGCGAACGATACCTTCCTCTGGTAGCGTTGGTGTGCCAAAACCTTGAGGAGATCCCGCGCCGGAACGTGCTGAAGAGGTCGAATGCCTTTCCACCTGGCCTTGACTCTCTATACGAGCGGATGATGCATCAGATAAGCGACTTGGACGATGCTGACCTCTGCAAGCAGGTATTGGCTTTGGTCGCGATCGTATACCGACTTGTGACGCTGAAAGAGCTTAGTTAATCTCGTTGAGCAGCTCGAGGACCTGGCTGACAACCAGAAGTCAATACAGGAGATCATTAGCCTGTGCGGCTCTTTCCTTGCTGTGCGAGAAGACACTGTCTACTTTTTGCATCAGTCAGCAAAGGACTTTCTACTTGCAGAGGCACTTGATACAGCCTTTCCATCTGGAAAGGAGGACGCTCATTTCGCCGTTGTCTCAAGGTCGCTCCAAGCCACACGTCTAGGACATTGCGTCGAGACATGTACGGCTCAGCGCGTTAGGGTATCCTGCCGAGCAGGTCGAACGGCCATATCCTGACCCGCTAGCAGCGTCGTGCTACTCGTGTATCTACTGGATTGATCATCTATACGACTCGACTCCCAGCACCTTGGCAAGCTACGTCTACGAGACGGAGGTGCTGTTGACGTGTTTCTGAGGAAGAAGTATCTCTACTGGCTAGAGGCTCTTAGCCTTTGCAAGAGCATGTCGAAAGGTGTGGTTTCCATGGCGAAACTAGAGGCGCTGGTCCTGGCATGTTTTACACAAGCAACAAAGTTACGTATCTCAGTTGCCAACAGGGCGTAGGGAAGCGCAGATGCAGCTGTATCAACTGAGCTTGTCCAAGATGCCCGTCGGTTCATGATGTACCACAAAGGAGGAATTGAGAACAGCCCACTACAGGCCTATGCGCCTGCGCTCCTGTTCAATCCAGTATATAGCCCAATTAGATAGCTTTTCAAGCGAGGAGCCGACATGGGTTACGATAAAGCCTGCTATGAGTGATGGATGGAGTGCTTGCCTGCAGACTCTTGAGGGCTATAGCGGTGCGGTCAACTCAGTGGCCTTCTTGCACGACTCAACACGGCTGGCATCGGCGTCAAACGACAGCACTGTCAAGATCTTGGATGCGAGCAGCGGCGAGTGCCTGCAGACGCTTGATACTGGCAAGGTACTTTGGAAAATTTCATTCAACACTACTGGCTCATATCTCCACTCAGAAATTAGTCCCATTGTTATCAGCGCCTATAAAGGTTTCCGAGGAGGTGAGCAGCGTAGGCAATGATAAGGGCAATCACGAGGTGGATGGTGAGCTGCCAACGCTGGGCGCGACGAAGGTGAGCTTCTCGAGCTTCTCGAGCTTCTCGGCGGGTTTGAGCAAGGATTTCGGCAAATTTTCAGCACCAGATCTGTAACAATACTTAGCTGTGATCGCGACGAGCAGTTTGGCGTACTTCACGAGCCTTTTAAGGTGTGGCCGTTGAGCAGCGCGTTGTGGGTGGACGGTGCCATCTGATTTTAGCTTGAATTGACGAATCCTCAGCTCCATGGCCTGTGCACACGTATACAACTTCCCTAAAATAGCGATCAGTTGCAGTGACTAAGATCCGAGATAAATTCGCTGATTACTGTAGGAATTGTATGGGCCAATCGAAAGTCAAAGCAGCAACTAGTCATGATTGACGAGATTGTGTAGACCGGACACGACTATCAACACCGGTCCTTGTCGTCTATTACAGGGGGTTCGATTGCGACAAAATGCTCTGTCTAGCCTAGCGATGCAGACTTTAGAAGCCCTGGTGCATTTCTCGCTATTCTTCCATGGTAAGCGAGACTAGAGTACGGGTCACATGGCGTTGGTTGTCCATGGAAGTTTTACTTACGAAGCAGTCTGTGATCGCGTCTTCTAAATTGGTACGTTCGTTCAGGAAGCTTAGGTATGATTCCAGTTCCGTGAAGAGGAATGGCTATCGAGAATAGCGTGTACATGTCAGCAGGTGCGACAAGAAACGCTTCTGTACCAGTTAGTCGCCAACCGTCAGTATTTTGGGTCGGAATGAAACATGCCTGACAAGCGGCTATTCTGGCTAGGGATTATGGGGGGTGATAGGAAGCGACGTTGACCGACCTGGAAATGCTGCGCATCTGGAGTCGAAGAAGCCGCGTAGTACCTAGTGAAGCAGGTATGCTTTATCGATTTGAACTAAGTCGACCCTGACACCGCTCACGTTGTACTATCCGTAGATCCCTGGTGTAGTCTTCTATCGCTGACGCACCTTCAACGAGGGAGAAGACGGTGAAGCAGTCTCGGCTATGCTTGGAGGATTTAGAGTGACCTAAGGTCGATTCGGAGTTACGCCGGTTGGCACAATGGAAGGACGGAGGCAGGCAGTCAGGAACTGGAACACAAGGGATGAAGCCGTCAAGATCTGCAAGCATACGTGGCTTGTCAGGGTAGTCACCTCGGTAATGTGTTGCGGAGACGGAGCAGTAAGATGAAGAAAACGTTGTTGAAAGAGTAGGATGTTTATCTCGGACATTCTCTTAATTAAACCTTAGCCTTTCCCTTAGCTAGTTTCCGCTACAAGGCGGGCCTACGTGGCCCACCTAACGTCGCGCCGGTGTCTTAATAGCTGCGTCAACCCCTACACGCATCCTGTCAACACCACCTCCAGCCCCCTCCTAAAGGACGCATGAGGAAGCCGAGCGCGAAGGTGCTAGAGGCCTAGAAATTGCTGCGAACACGGACAGCAGCACAGACTAGACCTAGAGCTTTGTAGTGCAATTGTCGCTAAACGAACCACCTTTGAGCGTGTTGTAATCGACGCAAGATGAAGTACCGCCATTTCCCACCGCACGCGTATCCCTCTCACCAGAACGACTAGGAGGAAGCACCAAGCTAGAGGGCCTCATTGCGAGCTTAAGGGAGACTATAGTACAGCAGAACAGCATTATCGAGAGCGTCAGAGCTGACCTTGCATCTATTAAAGCAGAACAGCACTATCTCAAGAGCCAAAACACGGGAACTCTACCCGGTAGGATCAGGGACGAGGCTTTCGCGAACAGCGAGCAGCGAGAAGCGAGAAGCGAGAAGCGGACAAGGAGCACAATCGACAGCTGGTGATCGATGTCAGTCGCGTGGGAGATGGAACGGCGGAGAATGTCGCCAACACAGAGGTAGCCAAACTAACCATCCAGCAAGGCATAAGTGGCGCGGAGAGGCTCGCTGGGGCCGCGATCAAGAACTTCTGCGTGCCTTCAAGCTTCGCAGGCGCGCCTGTGACGCTTTTGCCAACCAATGAGGAAGCCTTCACCAAAGGACCTCGACACTTTATCAGCGAAATTGTGCCTGAACATGATATAAATGCCTGCATCATCGCCTGGAGCCTGCCGAGCTATCCTCAGTTTGACTCTTGCATGCTTCGGCCCGACGACTGTTCTGCACCGCTCTAACCTGTCTGCTGAGAAAAGAATTCAACCTCGCATCTCTTGGTAGATAAGTCTCGGAGCTCAGATACGGTAACTCAGCCTCCTTTCTCACCATGTCGTTGATCCAGGCATTGTTGGGCTCGATCTTCCTGCCCTTAGCAAGGACGTCCGCCAAATACAGCTAGCAAAGAGCATTACCAACAGTGCTAACTTCGTCGCTAACATGCTTGGCAGCGTAGTCGCTCATATCTACATAGGCTTTATGATCGGTGAAGAGGCGGTGGAGATACTTAGCCACTGCGCTGCTGTCGCTTGGCTCAACCAAAAATCCACTTTTGCTATGCTCGACTTAAAGAGGAATACCGCCAGTTTTGGTCGCAATAATTGGGACATCTTTGTGTAGGGCTTCTGAGACCTTTACCTCAAAGCCCCTCCCGAGTAGAGAGCTGAAGGGCGACTTTAGCGTTCGACATAAGTGCATTCAGAATCTGGCCAACGCGCACGATCACGACATCAAACTGGATGTCGCTGTACTTGGTTTCGAGCATGTCGAGTGTAATGTCATAGATTGAAGTGGCGTCGGGATCATCAATCGCGCCATGTCCAGCTACGACGAGCTGCGGGATGTCTTTGGTAAGGTTTAAGAGAGCGATAGGGCGTCTTCTCGTGAGTAATTTAAGCCATAAATGATCAGATTTGGACATGTGGGTGGAAAGTTACAGCGTTGCAAAGTGAGTGACTGTTCTGAGGTGCGGGTTTAGGAGCTTATTCGGCGAAAAGTGCCGAGGTCGGCATTTGGCTCCGCAATGAATTCTCGAACCTGATTAGAACGGGGTAATAACCGACGACGTAAGATTGACCGGTGCTTGGCAAGCGCTCAACTCTTGGTCGGCTACAACTCCACCGTTGTGATCGTTGCCTTCTTACACAACTCCCTTGTCGGTCATGGTTCGCGATGTGCTCGATGCCCCCAAACTCCTCGCGCATCAGCTCAAGCCAGCATTGGTACTCGATTCCTCTGGCACCGTTGTTGCCGTGAACGAAGGCGGCGTCCGACTGATTTCCCCGCATCAGAATGCGGCTTCTGACAGCAATGGCTCATTGATAGGCAAAAATATTGCAGACCTCGGTTTCGTCCTACTGCCTGGGGTTCCGCCTGTCTTGTGGACTTGGAAGGATGTTTTAGATGCTGCCTTTAGGGTTCGTAAGCCGGTTGACGGCATTCGGCACAACAACAACGATCGTCTCCGGTATATTCCCGCAACCAACGTCTACAGGGACACTGATGATTTCTGGAATCAAGAAGATGAGTATCAGTCTATTGTTGAGAGCGATGTTTACGTTACTCGACATGATTCGGGAACTAGCGCGTATGACACGACCGGGTCTATAGAGGCGTCGAGCATGATAAAAGTGCGAGCAACTGTCCACTGGTATCCCTCAAGCAAGGATGGAGTTTTCCTGATTACGTTCAGTCGGACATCGTTGCCTCAACGACCAGCTTCTGACCCATCAAGCCCAGCGACGGAATTAATCAACATTCCTCAAGAAACCGCTGATGGTCAGTCGCGTCCTACTTGCTGTACTCTTCCCCAATCCCTCGAAAAGACCTCGTCAAGTTCTAGCGCGGATTTGGAAGGGATGATGCCAAGCGCTTATGGCATCGCTTCCTCCATCATTCCCTACATCATGGCGGTGTTAGATGCTGATGGCCAGGTCACCGGCTTCTCGAAATCCTGGTACAAGCTCTCAGGACTCGACGAATCAGAGAGTCTTGGTAGCGGATGGCTCACGATTATACACCCAGATGATGTGGTCGAAATGACAATCGCTTGGATTGACGTACTCCGAAATGAACGTTCGCACTGGACGCACCAAGCGCGCTATCGAATGGCATCGGACGGAACGTATTGCTGGTTTTTAATACGAGCCCAGCCCTACAAAGATGCATTCGGAAAGGTGCTTCGCTGGTATGCGTCCATGATAGATATTAACCAATGGGTCATGGCGCGGCTTCAGGCAGATAGGCGACGACAGTCAATACTTACCCTTTTCTCGCAAACGGACGTCATGTTATGGGAGATCGATAAAGCACATCACATGTACATATGCGAAGGTCGGCTGAATTGGGACCCAGCCAGAATTGTGAAACTTCTGGAGCGCACCCTTAAAGGGCACACTGTGCACACCGATGATACGAACGGATATACAGACCGCAAAAAGGATGAACAGCTAGTCCATACAATTCAAACTGTGCTCCAAGGTTATGCGTTCAGCCCCGTCGTGGAGCATTGGGAGGGCAATCGCTATTTCCGGACTCGATTCGTTGCGGAACGTTGTCCTCTATCTCATGGCGGAACTACGGACAGAAATGGTGTTGTAGAAGCAGCAGTAGCTCTCACTTTCGACATCACCGAGGAAAAGGCCCGATCAACGCTACAGATGGAGAACAAGAGGCTAGTCATCAATGAACAAGCTGCTCTTGATGCAACCAACTTGAAAAGCAGATTTCTTGCAAACGTGAGTGTTCTCTCGCAGCGCATACACGCTTACTGATGTTGTTCTTCTAGATGTCCCACGAGATTCGAACCCCGGTATCAGGTATCATTGGTCTTAGCGAGCACCTTTCGGACTGTGGGCTTACTGAAGAGCAAATGGAATTTGCGGACAGTATCCATGAGAGTGCGAAGTTCTTACTGACGCTCATCAATGAT
The DNA here is from genome assembly GCA_003073855.1 of Periconia macrospinosa. NCBI lineage: Eukaryota > Fungi > Ascomycota > Dothideomycetes > Pleosporales > Periconiaceae > Periconia > Periconia macrospinosa. The sequence continues at coordinate 20,204 of KZ805662.1, forward strand.
GTTCTAGACTTCAGCAAGATGGAGTCTGGTCACATGGACGTCGAGTCCATCCCCTTCTCGCTATGCAAGCTTGTGAGCGATGCTCTCACCCCACTGCGGCTCCAGGCTAAGGAAAAAGGCCTTGCTCTGAATCTGAATTGCGACCTCCCGTCCAATGCACTCTTCCTCGGCGATCCATGGAGATTGCGCCAGATCCTTACCAATCTAATTGGAAATAGCCTTAAGTTTACACCGCAAGGTCAGATTGATCTTAATGTGCAGTGTCTCGGACAAGAGAGCACCGAGACTGTTATGGTGCAATTTGTCATTCACGACAGTGGGGTCGGTATCAGTGAAGAAGCGATGAAACCTCTTTTCAAGCCATTCAGTCAAGCTGACAGCTCTACGGCACGGCTGTATGGAGGCACTGGACTTGGCCTGGTCATCTGTCAGCAGCTGGTCGAGCTCATGGGCGGGCATATCACTTTACAGTCTGATCCTGGAGAGGGTACTATTGCAACCTGCAATATCCCGTTCCTTCGATACCATGGCCCAACCAGTGGCCTACTTACGGAAACCTCGTTACCACATCGAGCGCAGTCTTCAGATAAAGTGGAGCGTACTGCAACGCGCCCAGATTCTAGTCGCGATCCATTGCACGAGACGTTGGAGAGGAAATCGACCAGGTCTTCTATGCCCTCGGCTGTGTCTACAACCGAAGGCCACATACTCCTAGTGGAGGACAACCCCATCAACCGTAAAGTCATTGCGTTGGCCATGAAGAAGCTTGGCTACGAAGTATCTGTTGTATGCGACGGACAGGAAGCCTTAGACTATCTCTGCAAGCAATCGGTGCAACCTCGACCCAACGCTGTGCTCATGGACTGCATGATGCCATTCGTTGACGGCTACGAAGCTACACGCAAAATTCGTGGGGACAATGATATGTTCGATGAGAATGTGCGGGCGTTGCCTATCATCGCACTCACCGCGAGCGCCATCAAGGGAGACAGGGAAAAATGCTGGGAGGCAGGAATGGACGATTATTTGACTAAGCCTGCTGCACGGGAGGACCTTAAAAGAACGTTGCAGAGGTGGGTTGGCTTGAAGAGGCCACAGGCCTCAGATCGCAGCAAATCAGCATCCTAAATGAGGAACCTGCCAGGCTGAAGCGATATGCCTGGGGGGCAGTATCTTGCTCAACTACCAACGCACCATCAAACAGCCGCGTGATATCTTAATGACAGTTATGGCGACTGTTAGCGTGATGGTTTCGTCGAAGAGAGAAATCCCGGTCACCACTACTTTTACAGTTGCAGCAGCGAGTGCTCCATGCGGTCACTAACGGCAGTGCCAGAGGACGGACACGGTCAAGAGCGCGCAGAACCAGAAGGCTACGAGCCAGAGGAAGATACCGGCGGGACGCCGATAGCGTTCCAGATGTAGCCGATGGGGGCGGGACCGGGAGAGCCGCAGAAATCAGGTGGGAGAACTTTTGCGGCTTGGGTACCAAGCGTGACGAGAGTGCTTGCGGTGTATGCTGTAGGTTGATGTATTAATACGTACCCGCAATAGATTAAAAGGGGGGAGAAGGGGCTATATACCTGCAGGGCCGACTGCTGTATACATGCCCGCGCGCTTTGGGTTGTCGAGTATGTCGCTGCTTATCGATCTGGTAAAGTATATTGTATACATTATGAGAGCGATCGTCTACCCTAAACCTTGAAACATGATGCCACCAATCAGGATAGGAATGGCGGAGGTCTTTGGTTGGCTATACAGCAGAACCGCCAGCGAGCGGACCCAGTCACGCGGCTGGCAAAATAAAGCCGACACCAAAAAAACACGCCCTTTTCAGGAAATTGTTCCACCACAACAAGCAGTCTCTTAGCCACAAAACTGTACTAGAAGAAAAAGAATTACTTTTTCTTTTTTATTATAATTTCAGATTTCAATTTTATTCATTGTTATCGGATAGAGAGAACGAAGAAGACGGAGATTTGTTGGTTTGGTGAGGGAGCATTTTTTCCACTGTTCACACGGTCTCATTCTGTTGAAAGCCATGAGACAGTACACATAAGGCATTAAACTAAGACCAGGGCGTGAAGTCGAGAATTAACGCCGTTCTTGAAGAAACTACCATTCTTAGGAGATCACAGGAAACTTTTCCAAATACTTTACAAGAGGATGAATTTAGGAGATTAATCATTAAGCAATTCGAGGATACGTTCCATCTCTTTCGTCATGTCCAACAGCTTCATGTAACCTAGACGAATACTAGCTTCTCGAGCCCTTACTCGTTCTTCCCTCTCTTCAATCTCCTTTATTTTCTTTTTAAGAGCATGCCTTGCTGCATCGTCCCCAAAGCCATCCCCATAATCGTTTCTTCTGCTGCAGGTTTCGACCATAATTTTGTGACCATCGCTTCTCAGTCGGAATTCTATGGTCATAGTCACGACTCTATGGCCCTGTTCTGGCTCTAAGTCGATGGTTATGGTGTTCGGTTCATTGATATGATCAGCCAGACCGGCTTGAACGTCTCGACAGGTTGCAGTACCATGAGTATCGACCCCTTCAGGGTTGACACTCAGTCGGTCTCGATTGGGTTTTGTAAGCAATTTGTCCCAGATGTTATGGTGCGGGCCTGGTTGAGAGTCCAAGTCTGTTAGCTCGACGGCAGCCTCGTCGTTCCAATCCCACAATCTGATCTGTATTCTGGAGAACAAGTTCCAAAATCGAACGCTGTATTCGAAGATTCTGTCTTTGCCGTCCGTAGCGCCGTGATATACCTGTCCTATGTCGAGTCGCTCCATGTGTTCGTTGTTCAAGTTGTCTGTCAAATGTCGCAGGAAGCTTCGGATATGTTGTCGAGGCGTTTGAAATCATTAGCGCGCACAGCTGCGCGGGAATTATAACCTGGGTTGTGCTCAGGCCAACGTGTAATCTGATTACGACCTCAGATGACCCTGGAGTTACGTCACAACTTCTACAGAGTGGTCTATAGCGAGTTAAAACTGATCGCGATCGTCGATTTTTAAAAACTAGTACTCCTTAGTATAGGAGAGAGTCTGCGTGCGTTGGGGTAGTCCTCCAGGAAAGCGAACTGTGGGAGCCACACCTGCCAACATGGCTCTAGATCCAACCCAAATTAAGGGTAAGTTACCAAGGTAGAAATCACGCGATCGCGCCTTATTTTGCCGGCACGTAAACAAACTCGCTCGGAGAAGGAAGCCGAGAATGACCACACTCACAGTACTAATTTCCACGACCTTACATACCGGCTGCAGGGAGGTGTCAGAGTGAGTGCATCTTTGCTACCATACCTTGAAAGCCCCTCTTTTCTCTGACTGCTTCATGTCAACTATTATTGAATAGGGACTCAGTTCGAATTTTTTTCAACAATCCAGTCTGAACGATGCACGATACACCCAGGCTTAGCACTTTACGTGACAGGTTGGACGAGAAGGGCACGATGTTGACACAAAGGAAGTCATTCTTCGTATCTCATCAACTGCGATACATACTACTCATCCTGGTCTTTACCCCGCATCGCTTCTCAGGCGGTCTTGATTGGCCCTTATATTGGAGGAGAAAGAATCATCCTAGCATGCAGACGATCATGATGCTACCGCTGCCCGTAGCCAATGAGCAAATTCCTCTTTCTGTCATAAGCACCGGGACGTGAGGTTTTGTATCCCCTCCTCACTTTGATTCCTTCGAAGAATAAGCTGGGCTGAAGTACGTCGCAATGGATGCAGTCGTCTCATGATCTCCACTCGAATATCGACAACGCTGTTTACGAATCTGCTGCTCGGTATCCATGAGCCGCTCCTGTATCCACAAACGGTTTTTCTCGTTCGAGCAAACGAACTCAGTATTCAGGAGCTCGGTGAGCGTCACCTTGAGTTGCTGGTTGATCTCGCCCAGCCTGTACGAATCTTCGGTACGCGGATCTTCGATAGTGTTTTTATGCCGAGGCTTGGTGCTGAGTGTTGTTGGGAGTGATGGGACTGTCATTTGGGCAGGTGAGGATGACAGGAGCATATACTTCTGCACTCTATCGGACTGCAGCTTGTTAGCTTAGAGCTATCTTAGCAAATCGTAGCTAAAGGAGGCTAAACACCTCGCTCATAGTGACCTTGTCGGATCCGCCGTTCATATGGTTGCATGGGGAGCAGCAGATATGAAAGGTATTATTCTTGTGACTTTGAGAGATGACTTGTAAAGATGACGTCTCAGACTACTAAATAGCTAAAAAGCTCCTCGAGAAAGCGGGGCAGTCCGTTTTGATAACGGTCGAGAGGCTTGATCGTACGAGGATGTTTAGGTTCTAAGAAGCATCGTTCGGCTGTTAATGGTCAAGATCCCATTGATTTTTCAATCCCTCTGAGAGCAGGAACTTTATCCCAAAAGTGCTTAATAAAGAACGCGTGTATTTGCTTCAATGTTAATTAGGAAAGATGCCAACAGTATATTTCTAGCCCGGAATGCATTTCGCCACAACTAGCGCACTTGTCGAATGACCCTGCCAGATAATGAGGCTGGATGCGCGGAGTCTAGACCCATCGTGACATTCTCTCGCAGTCAAGGAATCATATTCCGCCCACTTTTTGGGACTATTGGACTTCGATTTGCTCCTACTATTGCGTCATCCTGCAGATCTGGTACGACCAAATTTTGTCATCCCGCAGCCTGACATTTGATGTTCTCCTGTAACCCAGGTTTGTGCATAACTCGTTGCGGTGAGCCTAAAAGTCGAGGTAAATGTGGTTAGTTCGAAGCGGCAGGGACTTATCGCATTATCTTGACGCGTCAGAGAGCCTAACCGAAGCCTTTAGACACTCTTTCTTTGTAGTCTGACGATACCTGCTTTGTACTTACTATACGGTTGCAGGCTGTGCTTTGTGCATGAAAGATGTCGAGACTTGGGGATGAACTGGTCACTTCATCCTCTAGCGTGCCCTTAACTGGTTCGGAACTTAAAGGCATCACCTCACCTCGTGGGCTCACACCACCATCGGTACGGCGTCGAAGCTCATAGGTCGACAACGGGCACATAAAAGGGGTCAGAGTGTGGTCATTCCTCCTCTGTAACATGACGTAGAATGTGGGTTTTCCTGAGCTTAGTGGCTGTATATTGTCTGCACCCATTGATCGAATTTTGAATACGTTGGAGTGATGAGCGTGAGTGTTCATTTCGGCATCCCATCAGCTCGGCTGACGTCATGTGCCTTTCGATAATTAGGGTAAACAAGTTATGCTTGGAGAAAGAAAAGTGTTGAGCAGGCGCGGGGCTGTCCTGCAACAGTCTAGGATCGTGGGGCCCAATGAAATCCTTTGATCGATTCCAAACCGTTGCATCGATCGTGAAGACTCCTCCGACCGTCGCTAAAGGGGATTAACAAGTCTATGACGCCTTATACCAACTCCACGACCTCTTTTACTACATCGACGACCTATTAAACCTCCTATCAACCCGACACCCCCCGCTAAAACCGTTGCGCCCTTTGGCAGCCGTATGGATCACCGTTCCAGCTTAGCCGGCCCGCAAATCGTTACTGTCCCATGCCCTTGATATAATTTGGTTTGATCTAGACCGCTGAGTCCTTGCAAAGGAAACATGTAGCCCATCCCTTCTTCGAGTCAACTGAGGCCTGATGCAGCCATGACGCATGCTCATACGCTTTCTGGATGCTATGCACCAATATTTCTTCTGCCAGGGCACAGTACGGTGTTAGTACCCGAAGGCAGCGTATCTAAGTGATTGTCCGCCCAACCTCCTTAACTACCCGTCATTCAAAGGTTGGAGAAGCCTCGATTGTGCGCCCGCTATTTAAACACCAGTACTGTGTTAATTGACTCCTCGAACGACGTTTCAGTCACCAACCGCTTGCTCAACTACGCCTGGCAACAGCACAAGGGACAAGACCTCACAGGCATCGATTCCAGCTATGCCTGCAGAATTGATAGAAGACAAGAGCATCTCTCCATTCGGCACAGCTCGTTCCACTGTCAACAACGAACCACTCAGCAAGGATGAGGTGGATATGCTGCACAAGTACTTTAGAGCTACGCTTTATTTGTGCCTTGGGATGATCTATCTCAAGGATAATCCTCTCTTGACAGAGCCCCTAAAGCTGGAGCATCTGAAAGCACGACTACTTGGCCACTGGGGAACAGATGCAGGCCAGAGCTTCACCTACATCCACTTCAACCGCCTGATCAAGGAATATGACCTTAACGCCTTCTTTATTTCCGGGCCTGGACATGGTGCCCCGGCAGTCCTTGCCAATATCTATCTTGAGGGTACGTATTCAGAGGTGTACCCAAACAAGTCTGAGGACATTGAGGGAATGCGCCGTTTCTTCAAGCAATTCTCCTTCCCTGGCGGCATAGGCAGCCACGTAACTCCAGAGACACCCGGAAGTATTCACGAGGGCGGAGAGCTTGGATACTCTATCTCGCATGCCTTTGGAAGTGTCTTCGACCACCCGAGTCTCATCGCTCTCACGATGGTGGGAGACGGCGAGGCTGAGACTGGTCCAGTGAGTTTCGTCGTGTTCACGTTCAATCATCAGGTATATCTAATGCGATTGCAGCTCGCAACTTCGTGGCACAGCACCAAGTTTCTCAATCCGGTCACCGATGGCGCTGTTCTCCCTGTGCTCCATCTAAATGGCTACAAGATCAATAACCCTACCGTTCTGGCCCGTATCAGTCACAAGGAGCTTGAGGCTCTCTTTATTGGCTACGGATGGACTCCCTATTTTGTCGAAGGAAGTGACTATGACTCCATGCATCAAGCAATGGCGAGCACTCTCGAGCATTGCGTAACCGAGATCCGTGACTACCAGAAGAAAGCACGCGAGTCAGGCAAAGCATTCCGTCCCCGTTGGCCTATGATTATTCTTCGAACTCCCAAAGGTTGGTCCGCACCGAAGATGCTGGGTGATCACCATCTTGAGGGATTCTGGCGCTCTCACCAAGTACCTATTACTGATGTCCGGACTAACCCGAAGAGTCTGGCCAAGCTTGAGGAATGGATGCGCAGCTACAAGCCGGAGGATCTATTCGATAGAAACGGGACTCTGAAAAAGGAGTTGAAAGAGCTTGCTCCCAATGGCCACAGACGGATGAGCGCCAACTCGGTGACAAATGGTGGGTCCGTTGCCAAGAAGCTGCATATTCCAGATTTTCGCAAGTTCGCGCTCGAAGTCAAGAAGGGAGGCATTGTTCAAGCTGGAAACATGACGAACATGGCAACATTCCTAAAAGAAGTGGTTCGAGCCAACAGAACTAATTTCCGCGTCTTCGGTCCAGACGAGACGGAATCAAATAAGCTCGGTGCCATCTATGAAGCGGGAAAGAAGGTGTGGCTCGGCGATTACTTTGAAGTGGACAAGGATGGGGGGAATCTGGCCTGCGAAGGTCGGGTTATGGAGATGCTCAGTGAGCACACCGTCGAAGGTTGGCTGGAAGGCTATATTCTGTCCGGCAGGCACGGCCTCCTGAACTGTTACGAATCCTTCATTCACATCGTTGACTCTATGGTTAATCAGCATTGCAAGTGGCTCGAAAAATGTCTGGAAGTAGAATGGCGTCAGAAAGTTGCCTCTCTTAATATCCTCCTTACCGCCACCGTCTGGCGACAGGACCACAATGGCTTCACGCACCAAGACCCAGGCTTTCTCGATGTTGTTGCTAACAAGAGCCCGGAAGTTGTCCGTATCTACCTGCCACCTGACGGAAACTGTCTCCTTTCAGTCATGGACCACTGCTTCCGGGCCTCTAACTACGTCAATGTTATCGTGGCGGACAAGCAAGACCATCTGCAATTCCTTGACATGGATAGCGCTATCGCGCACTGCACCAAAGGAATTGGTATATGGGACTGGGCCTCCAACGACCAAGACAGCGAGCCAGACGTGGTCATGGCATCCTGCGGTGATGTCCCCACACACGAATCTCTTGCCGCCACTGCTCTCCTCCGCCAAAAGTGCCCGAGTCTTAAGATCCGCTTCGTCAACGTAGTCGACCTGTTCAAGCTAGTCTCCCACGCCGCGCACCCCCATGGCCTCAGCGATAGCGAATTCCGAGCCCTCTTCACAGACGACAAACCCGTCATTTTCAACTTCCACTCGTACCCATGGCTCATTCACCGGCTAACGTACATGCGCAAAGGCCAGCAAAACATCTACGTCACAGGTTATAAGGAGAAGGGCAATATTGACACTCCTCTTGGGTTGGCGATCAGAAATGAGACTGATCGGTTCAGTTTGGCAATTGAGGCGATTGATCGGATTTCTAGATTGGGGAACAGTGCCGCTGCGGTGAGGGAAGAGTTGTTGAATATGCGGATTAGGGCTAAGGCTGCAGCATACCAAGAGGGAATGGATTCGAAGGAGGTAACGGAATGGACGTGGCCCTTTTAAAAGCATCGGGACTAAAGGTTGCAAGCGAGCTGCCATGCGAAGTTTCAGGCGAAAGTGAAGTTAAACTGAAGGTAAGAGGCACAGCACCTTATCTGAGGGTATGCGGGTCAGCAATGTTCTGCTAGGGTTTCAGTAATCGGAAATTCGGTCATGAGCTTACGGCCTTTCGTGCATGTGGAAGTCGCGAGCGCCCAGTTTTCTAGTTTGTGTACGATTGACCCTTTCACATTGGTGCGAACATGGATTGCTGTCGACTGCGCCGCAATATGAATTTTGGTGTCTTGTTGCACAAATTCTCTTTGGCGCTACATCATTGCAGAAAATTATTCCACAGACTGCGCCGCAATATCTAAAAACGGGGTCTCGGCTTACAACGGCTGGAGCTTGTGATGTGCGGCGGTTTGTTTCGAGCCTCACTTGCCTGGAACGAGCCACTTTGAGGGAAGTGCACCTTATATACCCATATGTGGCGTCATTGGAATAACAAGATCCGGACACTCGTTTGTTCCGTGCAAGTTCATTTAATATCTTATGTTTGCAGATGTGAATGTCGTTCGATCGTTCTTTGTTCAATACGGCCAGGTAAGCTCGGACTAACTGTGCCTCATTGGCAATTTGCTCCCCTGCAAAGCCTGGAAATTCGACTTTGAGCAATCACTCACTCTTTATTCTTAATGAGCATTGGGGCCACACATCGAACATTCAAGTACGCTTTGGCATTTTCAACTCGATAACATCCCTTCAGTTTAACCTCATGGCTCCTCTTTTCTTACGGCAACCACTCAAGTTAGTGGTTACACTTCTGTTTTTCCTGTCAGGCCGCGGATGCCGTTCAGGAAGCTGGCAAATACTTCAGATTGTGAAGTTGTCCGGAGAGACATAAATTCGAACCCTGATAGCATTGAGAGGAAACTCCTTGTTAAGAGAAAGATCTTATGCTTTCCTTTCATTGATGAGAGGCGTCGAGAACCACACCGAACCGTTTGATAGAGCACCAGACTTCTAACATAATCGTCAATTCCGGCGAAGCGGCACACATATATTCTCAGTAGCCAATGTGATGCAAGTTAAACTCAGCACATTGTTCACTAATCTTGTCTTATGCATTTCGGACTTCGCAAGGACCGTGTTGACTAGTGCCGCATTCTTTTCCCGGTTAGCTTCGAATCAAGTATAACCAGAAGGATTAAGCGCTACTTTGTTGTCAGCCAGCCGTTAGATTGTGAACTACCCTGAACATGCGAGCAAGTGGATTTATCTCCAGTTTAGAATCACGAGAGATTGTCACATAATCACGATTCATAGTATAAACGAAACTTTTGAATTGATTCTGCCTAGAAAGAGGCAATTCCTAACTACTGATGCAGACTTTCGGCGTAGTATGTCGTTTTTCTATTAACAAAAATGGGAACAGAAGAGGAAAGCGCTAACGTTGTAACCCTGCATTTACCTCAATATGTACGGAAACTATCTCGACGTGTCAACGACATATCGACCTGCGATCTTCCCCTGCTCCATCAAGTGGAAAACATCTTGCAGCTCGCTCAGACCCACAGTTTTGAAAGGGGCTTTAATAAGCCCCCTTGCGAAAAAGTCAATCGCCTCCGTTGTGTCCTGACGGTTTCCGACATAGCTGCCTTTGATGGTGATCATGCGCGTGACCGTGTCGAAGACGGGCGCCTTGAGGTAGGCATTGGCAGGCAGGCCCACGCAGACGATGGTGCCCTTGCTGCGAATATACTGGCTGGCCTGCTGGAAAGGCCCCTCGGAGCAGGCTTGTCGACAATACTCAATATATTGTATTGTATTGAATATCGTATTGAACTAGTTTCGATATCAATATCAATATACACAAGATCAATACAATAAATATTGAAATATTGATCATGTGATCGTGGAAACCCTGTTTCGGCACGGTCAGGTGCCTTCGCGTTGCGTGAGTCATCGCATCGCGACCCCGCTGCGCGTAGCTAGGCGCCCACTTCTTCTACAAGACCATATAAGAGAGCCATATAGTTAGAATATATCTTCTATCCGTGTTGTGAAACTACTCTACTGCACCTGTACATCAAGTGCCATCAATAAGATACCAATCACTATGGCTTCTGGCAACTCGTTCACTGACGATGAACGGTCGTCTCTATTAATTTCTGAGTTCCCTAATGACCCATTCTCACACGCTACTAGCTCCTCTATAAGCACATCCGCTCCACCTTCAAGGAGCACCACCAACAAACGTAAATATGAACCACACAAAGCTAAACCAACCTGGGACCACTTTCGTCGTGCCCAAGGCAATGAGCTTGACCGAGCTCCCGATGGCCAGCGCCTCTGGTACTGCCAGAAGTGCAAGAGCCCATCCTGGGCGACCCAAGTCTCTGGCAACGCTCGGAAACACCTAGCGAAAACACACGGCATT
>KZ805663.1:0-31349 GCA_003073855.1 Periconia macrospinosa
AGACTCCTTATTTGATCGCTCATTTGATGGCTACTCTGCCTTTGTTTGAAGCTGATTTGTTTGAAGAAAGGAGCTTATTTGATCACAGATTTGATCAAACGATTTACTTGTTGGGAACACTGGTCACATCAAAAGAGTCGCATCTGACGAAAGCACCTTGGAGGCTGCCATTGGAGCCTACGAAGCCGAGCTTATTCCACGCGGCTCAGAAGAGGTCAAGTGTTCCATCGAGAATGGAATCATGCTGCACGACTGGGAGAAAGTGAAGCAAAGTCCCGTTTTCACCAACGGGTTTCGGCCAATGAAGGGGCACGATGCGTATGAGACGAACATAGACCATGCTAAGAACCAAAAGAAAGCTGAAGCGGCGCGCGGGTTGAGAAATGAGGCTGTATAGGCTACATAGTGTCTATCATGGTACCTTCAGCCCTCAACAAGTTTTCCATCTGCAACGTGCTTCTCAAACCACCCAAAGGACATCATAGTACTTGGGCCATCGGCGAAGTTGGCGTGGTCGGGATTGACAACACTTAGATAGTGCGGGTCATTCTTGACACTCACGTAGTCTTCAATATTGCGGAAGACAATCGTGACAAATGCATCGTAAGGTGAACGATTGACCGACGGTAGATTAGGGAATAGATTTTCAATGTCTTTCATCAGTTCAGACGTATTGTGTTGCTCGCGTTCCGGTTAGTGGCTTGCGTATGCCGAAGGTCATGCAAAAGCTCACCATGGTGTAATCCACAATCTTCTTCTGAACTAAAAGGTGCTTGAGATGCCCGGCGTGCGTTTCGCTGATATATTTATGATATGCATCTTCATCCATGCCAGGTTTTCTTTTGGCGGATATGGTCACCGAGAACATGCCCTGAGATTTTCCCATGTTGCGAAATTGTTCAACGAAGGGGCGTGTGAATGGTAACAAGATCGATCAAAAACAACGGCTGAAAGAATGGCATCGTCCGTATTACCCAAATACTATCTTTATATGGACTTAGAAAAGATCAGTGATCGCGGCGCCGATTGACGTGTCCCCTTTGCGCCGCCTTCCCAAAATAGACAAGGCATGGTAGCCTCTCAGTCGGAATCCGAGGCGAACGAATTCAAAGCATGACAACCGCGCGGCATCCGGATTCCAGAGATCACGTAGTATCCACAATGATACTGAAACCACAACAGAGGAAATGACAGCCATGCAGACACCCCCCGGCTCTCGTGTGGGCTAGCTTATGTCAATATCGCTGACATGACCTGAGCTGGGACCATGGTGCATATGTCCACTAAACCTTATGCTGCGCTACTTTGTTTCCCTTGACATCAAATTCTCGAGTTCAACATCCATTCTTCATTTCAACAATGATGGGGCCTGTTGTATCATCAGCACCATTTATGCCTCCTATAGACGCAATTGAACGCTGCAGCATCTATCTGTTCGGTGACCTTACTGGCCCATTCGAGGATGATCTCCGCCAATTGCTTCATTACAAGAGCAACGCGTTACTTCAATCTTTCTTCGACCAGGTCAATTTTGCTTATCGGCAGGAATTTGCTGCCCTACCAACTGAGCAGCAAGAATGGCTACCCAGATTCACTGATACCGTAGACCTCTTGTCAAATCTTGATGGCACGACTGGCGCACCCGCGTTGAGATTTAGCCTTCTCTGCGTCTACCAGTTGGGTCGTTTCATATTGTAAGTTTTGCCTCATGATCCCTATATTATTGCGACAGATGTTCGATCAATGCTCATCCATCCGATGTCCAGGTCGAATTCGTATCCTGACGCTACTACCTCTACTTTGATTGGCGTGTGTACTGGTTCTTTTGCTGCAGCGGCAGTCTCCTCGTCACGAACGATGGCGGAGCTGGTTCCCGCTGGTGTGGAGGCGGCACTTGCAGCCTTCAGAACAGGGCTGTATTCCCTCAAGATGCAACGAGATATTGAGCCCATATCGGCCGAGGGAGCCCGATCATGGTCATTTATCGCTAGCCTGACGGAGTGCCGGGCTCTCAAAGTCATTGAAGATTTCGCTTCTGAAACGGTGAGTGGGCCAGTACGCCGAATAAAGAAACTGAGCTGAATTAGTTTTGACAGCATCTAACACAAAGCCAACGACCTTTTATCAGCGCCGTATCCCCATCTGGGGTGTCAATCAGCGGGCCTCCCCGTATTCTAACCCGCCTGGTGGAAGCCTGTGCCATCAAGGCACATTCGATCCCGATCCACTCTCCTTATCATGCGCCTCATCTGTATGGACCTGACGAGGTTGACGAAGTGCTGGGGTACCTGCGAAATGAAAATTTGAGAGATTATCGCCAGCACATTCCAGTACTGTCCATGGCGACAGGTGCTGCTACACAAGCCCATGACTTCTAAGAGCTGCTGCGTCAAGCCGTCACACAATGTCTTTGCGACCAAGTACGATGGGACAACGTTTGCCCCGTGCTCAAATCTCGCCTCGCACAATATCCGTCTTTGGGGTCATGTACAGTGGTCCCAGTGACATCGAATGCAGCTTCTTTGCTGTGCTCTGCTCTTCAACAGGAGTCGCAGCTAAGTGTCGCCATCTCGAACGCCTTGAACACCAAGGTGGAGCGTGGGCACACGGGTCCGGCACCAGGAAAATTCCAGGACTCAAAGATTGCCATTGTCGGTTTTTCTGGTCGCTTCCCTGAAGCGGCCTCGAACGATGAGCTCTGGGAGGTGCTCAAAGCGGCTAGGGACTGCCATCGCACCATTCCCGAGGATCGCTATGACTGGGAGGCACACTACGATGCCGACGGCAAGAAGAAGAATCACTCACGAATAAAATTTGGCTGTTTCATCAACGACCCAGGTGTGTTTGACGCACGCTTCTTCAACCTCTCGCCTCGGGAGGCGCAGAACACAGACCCAGCACAGCGGCTCGCGCTCATGTCAGCCTACGAAGCCATGGAAATGGCAGGGCTAGTACCTGACCGGACGGCGTCAACGCAGCGTGACCGTATTGGCGTGTTCTTCGGCGTGACGAGCGATGACTGGCGAGAGGTGAACAGTGGACAGGATATTGACACATACTTTATTCCTGGCGGCAATCGTGTTTTTGTGCCTGGGCGTATCAGCTACTTCTTCCGCTTGTCTGGGCCTTCTATCTCCGTGGATACGGCTTGTTCGTCAAGCTTTGCGGCCATCTCGACAGCATGCAACTATCTCTGGCAAGGCGATTGTGATTCAGCCATTGCGGGCGGCACTAATGTGATGACGAATCCAGACAACTTTGTTGGCCTTGACCGTGGCCACTTCCTCTCCGCCACAGGAAACTGCAATCCTTTCGACGACTCAGCAAGCGGGTATTGTCGCGCAGACGCAGTGGGCGCAGTGGTGTTGAAGAGGGTTGAGGACGCTGTCGCCGATGGTGACCCCATCTTCGGAGTGATTGCAGGGTGCAGCACCAACCACTGCGGGCAGACAGTGTCGATTACTCGGCCTCATGAGGGTGACCAATTGTCTCTCTTCAGGCGTATCCTGCGACACACCAACACCGACCCGACTGACATCAGCTATGTCGAGATGCACGGGACAGGCACCCAGGCGGGTGACGCCGCTGAGATGCGCTCGGTGCTGTCTGCTTTTGCCTCGGACCACAGACGCAGCAGCATGCAGCCAAAAAGGCCGTTGCATTTGGGAGCAGTCAAGGCGAATGTCGGCCATGCAGAATCGGCTTCAGGCGTGACGGCATTGATCAAGGTGCTGATGATGATGCAGCACAGCGAAATACCACCCCACCGCCTAGACGGCGCGTTGAACCGCAACTACCCAGACGACATGGCGGAGCGCAATGTGCATATTCCCTTCAAAGCGACGGCATGGCGACGGGAGGATTGTCCTGGGCAGAAGCGAATGGCGTTTCTCAACAACTTCAGTGCGGCGGGAGGAAACACGGCGGTGTTGTTGGAAGACGCGCCGCTCCAGCACGATATCACGTGCGACCGCGATGCACGTGACGTCCTGCCCGTGACCGTGACCGCCAGGACCAGTCAGTCGCTCACAGACAACCTTGGCGCCCTTGTCGAACATCTCCAACGCCATCCAGATGTGCCGCTGCCGGCCCTGTCTTATACTACTACTGCTCGCCGGGCGCACCACAAGTTCCGCGTCCTGGTCTCGGGTGCCAGTGTCAAAGCCATCACATCTGCGTTGCAGCGCCGCCTTGACGCCGCAGGAGCCGTCAAGGCTGTGAAGCCGGTGCCGCCCAATGTTGCCTTTGCCTTCACAGGCCAGGGCACTCTCTATGCCGGCATCGCCAAACAACTGTATCATCATGTTGCCATGTTCCGCAGCGACCTGGTCCGCTTTGACCGCATTGCCCGCCGCCATGGCTTCCCAAGCTTCCTGTCCCTCATCAGTGGCCCTGAAGAACATGCTGATGCGCATGAGGTCGATTCTGTCGTGGCACATCTGGCCGTCACCTGTGTGCAAATGGCTCTGGCACATCTTTGGAGGCTCTGGACAGTGGAGCCCTCGTGCGTGACCGGCCACAGCTTGGGCGAATATGCTGCATTGTACACAGCACGTGTCTTGTCCGCAAGCGACACCATTTACCTCGTAGGCAGTCGTGCTCAACTGCTGGTCAAGCATTGCTCCAAATCCACACATGCAATGCTTGCGGTCAAGGCACCCGCGACCGTCGTCGATGACGCTATCGACTTGGCGAGCTTGGGTTGCGCAATTGCCTGCATCAACTCCCCAGTGAGTACGACAATCAGCGGACCCAGAGAATCCATTCAGTATCTCTCCAAACTATTGCAGGACAAGAAGATTGATGTCGTGCCCTTGGATGTCCCTTATGCGTTTCATTCCGCCCAAGTGGACCCTATATTAAACGAATATGAGCAGTTGGCTAATTGTGTGCACTTTCACGAGCCTGCTATTCCATACATGTCTCCACTGCTATCCAAGATGGTGACTGGACTTGGCGTCCTCAATGCCTCTTACCTGGTACGAGCCACTAGACACTGTGTCAACTTCCAGGGAGCCATCGACGCCGCGCGCGAGACCAAGATGGTGAACGACAGTACCATCTGGCTTGAGCTCGGAACGCACCCAGCTTGCTCTGGCATGGTCAAGCAAATTATTGGCACCCACGTAGTCACTGCACCTACTTTAAGAAGGGATGGGAACACATGGAAACTGGTTGCACAAGTTTTTGATGTCCTATATCATTCAGGCATTGAGGTCCAATGGAGCCAGTTCCACCATGGTTTTCCGGCTGCTCAACGAGTCCTTGCTCTACCCAGCTACAAATGGTCCCTCGAGCGCTACTGGATACAATACCGCCATAATTTTTGCCTCACCAAGGGCGACGATCCGCTCACATTGGTTTCAAAGAATCCTTCGCTTCCACTTCCGCCCAGCCCTGTAGAATCTCTATCGTCTTCTGTTCATCGCATCATCGAGGAGAACACCTCTACCGAGGCCGCAACCTTGCTCGTCGAGTCCGATTTGCATGAAATTCGAATGGCTCCCATCGTTTCCGGACACAAGGTGAACACTGCCATGCTATGCCCATCGTCTTTGTATGCCGACATGGCCTTCACCATTGCCAAGCGTATGCTCAAGACCAATGACATGCTCCACGAAAAAACGGGTCTTGACTGCGGTACGATGAACATCAAGCGCCCGTTGGTCATGCATCCTCATGCTACCTCTCAACTGCTGCGAGTTTCTGCAGAGGCCATGTGGCTCAAGAACGTTATACATTTGACCTTCTTCAGTGTCGATGCGAACGCGCGCATATTGTCAGAACATGCAACATGTACGGTCAAGGTCGTCCAAGACCAGGCCTGGCGGAACGAATGGAAGCGCAATGCCTATCTAATATCGAGCCGGGTTTCGTCTCTATGCGAAGCTGTTGACAGAGGCAGCGCACATAAGCTGAAGCGAGGTCTTGTCTACAAACTATTCTCCAGTCTCGTTGACTACAGTCAAGAGTACCAAGGCATGGAACAGGTCATCCTAGACAGTGAGAGTCTCGAAGCCACAGCCCAAGTCAAATTCCAGGTCGGCCAGCAAGGGTTTGATTGGAATCCTTGCTGGATTGATAGCCTTGGACATATTGCTGGATTCATCATGAATGGAAGCGAGAATATTTGCGCCAAGGACCAGGTGTTCATCAACCATGGCTGGGATGCTATGCGTTATTGCAGGATGGTTGAATATGGAAAGACGTACACTACATATAACCGCATGCAACTAGAAACCGGCACCATGTACGTTGGCGACACCTACATATTTGACGGTCAAGAAGTTATTGCAGTGTTCGAAGGTGTCAGGGTAAGTTCTTGTTGGAAAAAAGATGGGCATTTTGTAACTGACGCACGTTTGTAGTTTCAGGGAGTCAATCGCTCAGTTTTAGACCATCTTCTTCCGGGGAAAACTATACCGGATGCACGCCCCAAACCAGTCAAGCTGCGCATCTCTCGCGCCTCTGAACCCAAATTGCCACCCATCTCCACCAAATCTCAGCCTAACAAAGCCGCAGGGATCATGAAGATCATAGTAGAAGAAGCACAAATAAACGAGGGCGAACTTGATCTTGACGCAGAATTCAACGACTTGGGCGTAGATTCGCTGCTCTCCCTTACCATTGTTGGTCGCCTCCAAGACGAACTTGGCATCGAGATGCCGACTTCCGCCTTCATGGAACATCCCACAATAAAAGCCTTCATAATTTACGCTGGAGGTGAAGATTCAATAAGTTCATCATCAGCCCAGAGCGCAAGTTCAACGCCAATCTTGACTGAATTGAAAGACGAAGAGCATTATTTCACGGATGCAACTTCGGTTAGTGAAGGCAGTGTCGATTCGAACATTGATATTGTAGCGATCATCCAAGGAATCATATCAGAAGAGACAGGTACCAACATTGACGAGATATCGGTCAGCACTCCGCTCGCTGAGCTTGGAGTTGATTCGCTTCTGGGGCTCACGATCATGGGCAGACTCTCTGAAGAAGTCGATAAACAACTTCCCGCGAGCCTGTTTGTCGAAAGCGAGACGCTTGAAGATGTCGAAGCCGCTCTCTCTAACGCTGGTCTCGTTAGCAAGACTAAAAAAAGCAAATTCGAGATCAAGCGTCCACAAAAGGCTCAGTTGACCACCAAGACAGTCACAGAATCAGTCACGGTTTCAGAAGCGTCCCTAGATCCGAGTGCGTCACCACATGCAACCTCAGTCTTGCTTCAAGGATCTTCCAAGCAAGCGAAGAAGATCCTATTCCTCTTCCCAGATGGAGCGGGGTCCGCAACCTCATATCATGCACTCGCTGACGTCTCTCCGGACGTGGTCGTCTACGGTTTGAATTGCCCATGGCTGAAGACGCCGCAAGATCTCAAGTGTTCACTCGAGCACTATGTTGCCAAATTCCTCATCGAAGTTCAACGACGGCAGCCTCAGGGCCCATACCACTTCGGTGGTGTGTCTGCTGGCGGCATTCTCGCATATGAGGCAGCACAACAGCTCGAAGACGTAGGCCAGAAGGTTGATACTTTGATTTTACTGGACACGCCCAACCCAGTGGGCTTAGAGAATCCGAACTCGCGCCTGTATGACTTCCTAGATAGCTTGGGCATGTTTGGAATGGGCGCAAAGCAAGCTCCCAAGTGGTTGCGCCCGCATTTCGACGCCTTCCTCGCCTTACTCGATGCTTACGAAGTGAGGAAGTTCGGAGGGTCATCGCCGCCTACAACCCACATTA
The DNA here is from genome assembly GCA_003073855.1 of Periconia macrospinosa. NCBI lineage: Eukaryota > Fungi > Ascomycota > Dothideomycetes > Pleosporales > Periconiaceae > Periconia > Periconia macrospinosa. The sequence continues at coordinate 7,738 of KZ805663.1, forward strand.
TTTACGCTCGCGATGGTATGTGCAAGCACGAAAGCGATCCTCGGCCGGAGATACTCCCAAATGATCCCCGTGAGATGCTGTGGCTATTAAACAATCGCACGGACTTCACTGGCGCTGGGTGGAACTCTTTGTTGGGCAAGGCGGACCTGCACGTTTCTGTTTTGGACGATGTGAATCACTACACGATTATGCAGCCTGGTCCACAGATGCAGGAACTTTCCAAACGCATTGCATGTGCGTTACGGGCATGAAGCAGTGTGCTTTTTCGTTATGCTATCTACGGAGTCTATTTCATTGTGTTTAGTCTAGAATGAATATTATTTTCCCTTCGGTTTATGTTTATCTAACCGTTTTTCTTCTCCTTCATTTGGCTCTCTTTTTACTCGAGGTAAGGATGCCTAGTGCCGGGACGCGAAGTTCCCATCAAGAGTCGTCTTGTGGCGCTAGTTCGTATACGGCCTGTGGACACCGGAACCCGAAATAGTCTCGATCGTTCCATCTCGGCCACAATTAAAGCCGGTTCTTTAGAAGATCAATTATAGAACCTTATTGGTCGAATATCTATGAGGTTTGTTGGACCGGACGTAGCGCGCTCCCATTAATGATCTAATTCTGGCTGTCGCGCCAATGTTCTCCACCTAAACTGGCAAAAGATGGCTTCAAGTGATTTCAAAGTTTTGATTCTTGGAGGAGGTTGGTCGTAGTATTCCTTTTCAGAGTTTACTGCTGACAATTTAACAGGGAATTGCGGTCTTGCACTAGCTACTGGGCTAAAGAAGGTATTATGGATAGAGCTCACTGTCAAAACCTTGTTGACCACCATACAGGCTGGTTGTAATTACACGGTCTTCGAGAGAGACAGCGAGCATGACTTCTATCATCGACCTCGCGATTGGGGTACGAAATTCCATTCCTACCGACTACCGTGGACGGCCCTGACCAGGAGAGATAGGCATGCTGTTACATTGGGGAGCAGAGTATCTGGAGAAACTTCTGCCAGATCATCTCCAAGCACGTATCAAAGAATCGCGATGCAATCCTCACCTTGACACCAGCGCGAAAATCCCGCCTGTGCCTTATGTGGATGCGCTTACTGGAAAGGTCATGGCAGAAATCCCATTTGCAGGGGTCAATCGTGTGTCGCGAATGAAGCTGCGCCAGTTCCTCACGAAGGGGGAGAACTTGAATATACAGGCACGTCTTGATCATACATTCGTGAACGTTAATTTGACACGAACCAGTTTAGCAAAATTGTCGAGAATGTCAGCGTGGATGGCGACACTGCGACTGTAAGTTTCCGAGACGGTAGTAGCGAGACAGCCAACATGGTCATCGGATGCGACGGTTCGCATTCCAGGGTTCGCGAGTTCCTTGTTGGTCACGAAGCTGCTCAGCTGCAGTTCGTCGACCTCACCATGATCAATTTCCCACGCGGCGGATACACAGCCGATGAGGCGCGGCTTCTGCAGACAATGCATCCCGATTTCAAGATTGCGGCGCATCCTCAAAAGCCAGGAAATGGCATATTGGCTGGTACGTTCTCACTGAAAACACGCCGTACCCAACTTTTCAGCATTACTAACTTGACCAGCCCTCGACATCCCCGACCCAGACGACCCGAGGACATGGAGATTCCAAAACTACATCGGCTGGTGGGGACCTCCGTACGCCAAAGATCTACAAGACCCAGAGAAACGTATGGAATTCTATCGCTCATGGGTATCGTCATTCTGCGAGCCTTTCCGCACCGCCGGACTCAAGCTTACAGAGGGCGAAGTCTTGCCTATTTATTCAGGCCACCAGTGGGCACCTAACATCCCGTGGGATAATTATGGGGGGAAGGTCACGCTTGCCGGGGATGCGGCGCATTCGATGCTTCCTCGTAAGTCTTTCCCTCTGGGTCAACCCGTGAACACAATGTATCATGGCGTTGCTTGCTAAACCCCGAACAGAACGCGGCCAAGGCCTCAACAACGCAATCAAAGACGCCTCCGATCTCGTCGACGCGATCAAAGCTGTCGTTGCGGGACAGCAAAGCCTGGGCAATGCGATCACAGCATACGAAGCTGAGATGAAACCACGGGGAGCTAAGGAAGTCGTTCTGAGTCTTGAACAGGCGCTTAAGGCGAGGGATATGACTACGCTTAAGGATAGTCCGATTTTCAAGGTGGGATGGCAGAGGAGCAGAGACGATGTGGTGGATTCTGCTGCTAAAGAGGCTTGATAGTGGAGTTCGAATGGTAAAATGTCTATAGTGTATGTTGGGATACATTGATGCTCATTATTGGCCAGAGCCTAATGAAGCCATGTCATGCGAGAGTTGGTGAATTATTTGCAACGCAATTTTGTCTATCTCTTTGTCTTTAGTGGTCTTCCAAAGAGTCCTGTGGAGATATCATGCCTCTAATATTTGCGACGATATATTGGTCGTCATTAGTCTGGTGTGAACAAGACATCTTACGTTATCAATGCCGGAATCCCGAATTGGCTAGCGCCCCTTGGTCGCCCAGAAGGCATTGCCTACAGTCACTAACTCCGTCATCTGGTTGCATTGATGCTTCCGCTACTTCAATCACCCCATCATTCAGAAACCACAGAGCTTTCGAGACAATATGAATGAATCCCGGTCGTGGCAGCAGATTGTCTGTCCGATTGATGAATTGGGAGCCCGCCATCGTCGGTGTGCGGAGCCCGAGCAGCGAGATGGCGGCGGCACCTACCTCCAATGATACGGTTGCGTGTTCGTGAGTACGGCAACACACCATTGCAGTTTCTGGAATTACAACCTCGCAAGCTCGTTTGTTGGATCGCATCGACTATAGGAAACACTGAAAGAACATGGACGCCCTAGAGTTCAGATATCAAGTGCTCAATGGTTTTGCAGCCGTAGCCGGCCTCGTAAGTTTACGCCATGTCGCCGTTGGTCACCCGAGCTTCTTCTAAGTTAATCTATGACCAGATCACATGCTATATCATTAGCTATGCGATATACAATGTATACCTTCATCCTCTTCGGAAATACCCTGGACCTAGGTTTTGGGCAGCATCGCGATTACCGTGGTGCTATTATCAATATAAAGGGCAACTGCACTATAGACTACTACAACTGCACATACAGTATGGCAAGACCGTTCGCGTGGCGCCGACAGAACTATCATTTGCCGACGATGGCGCGTGGAAAACAATCTATGGACACCGCAAAGACGAGATGGGGAAAGATCCCATATTCCGTCTGCACACTCCAACAGGAGCCCAGAATATCCTGGTAGCAGACCGAGAAACACATACGCGACAGCGCCGATTACTCTCCCACGCTTTCTCCGAGTCGGCCTTACGCGAGCAGGAACCCATCTTACAACTCTACGCTCATAAACTACTTGATCAACTTTCCTTTCACTGTACCACAGGCCCACTAGACATGGTTTCATGGCTTACATTTGCGTCGTTTGATCTCATTGGCAATATGTCCTTTGGGGAAAATTTCGGCTGTCTCGACAAAGGGGAACATGCGCCGTTCGTACGAGCTATCACGGCCATGGCATCCGAACTTACATTCCACCAAATGTGGAAGTACTGGGGCATAATGAGTATTCGGCAGTACTTCACGCCCAAGGGGCTTGTAGGTCAGCGCGTCAAGAATATCAAGACAGCAATGCAGACGGTACAGAGACGCATCGAAAATGGCTCCGAGCATCGCGATTTCTTGCATTATATTCTATCCGCAAATGACGAGAAAGGCATGAGTCCTGCCGAAATCAACGTTAACGCGTTCTCGCTCAGCATTGCTGGCTCGGAGTCAACGGCAACTGCGCTCTCTGGTGCCGCGTTTCTCATGCTCACACACTCATCTGTGTATCAGCGACTAGTCCACGAAGTCCGATCCACTCACTTTGGGGAAGGAGAAATCACGCTCGCAAGCACACAAAAACTCGAATACCTCGATGCAGTCATTACGGAGACACTGCGCATGTACCCTCCCGTCGCCGTCACTTTACCCCGCCGGGTGCCTACAGGCGGACAGGAAATCAACGGACAATTTGTGCCTGGAGGCATGACTGTGGGTGTCCACCATTACTCGACATACCATCACCCCGACAATTTTTATCGCCCCAACGACTTCGTACCTGAGCGTTGGCTGCCAGGAACGCGAGATGCGCAACCGTTTTCAAATGACAACAAAGACTGCATGCAGCCTTTTTCGTTTGGGCCAAGAAACTGTTTAGGTAAGAATATTGCAAGGGCTGAGATGCGATTGTTGTTTGCAAAGCTTTTATTCAGGTTCGATTGGAGTATTGAACCGGGTCAAGAGCAATGGATGCAGCAACAGTTGCAGGGCTTTTGGCAGAAGAAGCCACTATTTTGTTCTCTAAAACCAGTTGAAAGGTAGTGGAGTTTGCAGTGCATAGAAGGTTATTAAAGACATTACAGCTATATTATACAGCAAGTGAGTGGTAACAGAGCATATATCTTCAAAGCCATGACAAAGTGATCTTATTTACTCATTCGCGCTATGGAACTTTTGGGAATATTTTCAGTTTTTTCCCATTTCAGGTCACAAAAGACCAAACATTCTACCCTTTCCATTGCACCCCTACTCCTTCTTCTCAAATACTTCCTCGAATTGCCTCACCATATCATCCGTCAGCGGCACTGTCGCAAACCGCTTCAACGCCTCCATATTCACCTCCTTCGTCAACTTCGTACCCTCCCCAATCATCTCCTCCAAACACTCAAAGTACCGGACGAAGAATCCCGGCGTGATTGTATTAATAAATACAGCCTCTTCATCAAACGGATTGCTAAATTTGTGCGGAAGCCGAATCGGCACAGTAACGAGGTCGCCTACGCTAGCGTCCAGGGTGCCGCGTCCGGGGGAGTGGAACCGGACTTTGCCTTTCTGTGTTGTGGGATATGAGTTAGTATAGTGGTGGTAGTTGAGATGGAGGAGGCAGAGTACGAACAGTCACATAAAATCCCTCATCATGCATTTCATGGAAGTGGAATACCGGGCCATCGCTGCGTGGCGGGATTAAGCTTTCGATAACGCACAGTCGATACTGGGTTTGCGAACCGTCTTCGAGGATGCGGTACTTGTCTTTTGAATTGCCAATTAGTATCGACGTCCGTCTGAGGAGCTCGGAAATGTACATTGGCCCAAACTCCTCCATGGAATTTTCGCTGGGGAAGCATGTCCAATGGACAGCGTTTGGGAGTAATTATTCGTTCCTTTGTCGACGATACCGTTCATGTTTCGAATAATTTTTTGAAGGCAATACAATAACCCAGTGATTTAGGTTAAAAATAAGATAACGGTATGTCGTGGTAACTAAAGATGGTGTACCAAGTCAGCATAAGTGGCATATGCAGTACGTAAATTTCGGTTGTGCGTACAAAAAAGTATGTGTTACGGCAATTCCAGCAGTTATTGCCGTGGTTTTGAGCTTTTTAACACTGGAATGAAGAATGCGCTTGATGGATTGCTTGAGCATCGTGATGCAGTATCCGGCCGATCAGGCGATGTGGAGGTGATGACCTAGAAGTGCTTTACAGGAGTGCTGATGCGGCCGGTGTCCGGGCGCCGAGCAGGCGCCGAAGGGGCGCCTCATGGTATCAGTGTGCGCGACACCTATGCCAGCTTGTTGCAGCATGTTGGGAAACCATTGGAAGTGGATAGATATTGCAGTGTTTCGTGACTCGTGGCACTTGGAATTTTGGTGGTCGAGGTGCAAGGAAAAATTACCAGAAACTCCGAGCAGCCCTTTGGGGCATGTACCTGGTCAAGAACGAGGTTTCTTTTGTGGCTACGATATAGCTTTAGAAGTACAACGAATCAAGGAACTTGACATGCTACTTAAATGATTATGATACCTGCCGATTGTGGATTCCCTTGAAAGGGCTATGTCATAATAATCACTACTTTTTTCCTTCCCTTCCTCAAATTATATTCGTGGACGGTTCTCCCTCCTTGAGAATTTGCTGAGCTTTTTCGATGCGTTCAAGAATGACCTCGGTGCTTTTCTCTGCTTGGTTGAATTCCCTTTGAAGAATATTCTTAACCTTGCCATCACGGGGAATGAAAGCGGCCTTGAAGGGTAATGGAGGTGAGTTGAAGCCGGAGACAAAATCCAAGCGACCGACATCTGCCTCGATCTTCTTGCCATCAACAATTTCCCAGCCTTTTTTGATGTCATAGGCCCAGAGCATACGTGACACATTGATCATCATGGAATTATTGCCAATGTATTGACCTAGAGCATTATTAGTCAGATACTCGGCAACATTATCACGTACTTACCAATACACTTCCGGCGCCCAAACCCAAATTGAGAGTATGGTAGGTCCGGATTCTTGAGGAAACGTTCCGGCTCAAATTCGTCCGGATTTGGATACAATTCTTCGTCCATTGAAATGGCCCAGTGGCCGCCGACAATGGTTGCACCCTTGGGAATATGGTATCCCATATACTCATCATCCTCGGTGACTGCGTGTGGCACTCCGCCAGGTAGCACCGGGCGCCATCGGTGGACCTCCTTGACAAATGCAAGCAAATAAGGCATTTTCTCGGTGTCTTCAAAGGTTGGGAGACGGTCGCGGCCAACAACACGGTCGATTTCGTCTTGTAGGATCTTGACCTTTTCTTGATGCAACACGCATGCGAGTGTAAACACTTGTAGGGTCATGGTCGTAGTATCCGCGCCGGCTTCATAAGTGTTGCCAATGACATAAGACAGTTGAGTGTCGGTGAGTGCTTTATGCTCCTTCATAGTAAGGATATCTTTGCACCAGTTGTAGCCTCTACGATCGGTCGCGCCGCTGCGTATCATGTTGAAGAAGTCACGTTCCTCGTCGCCTAGAAAGTCCGCAATTTTTTGCCAAGGTTTCATGAACCTCGGTAGGCGATTCAGAAAGGGAAGAGAATCGACGATCCAGTTGGTAATAAAAGCGTTGTTTAGGTGGTCCATAATCAGTTCCACCCCTTTAACTTCTTCTTCTTGACCGGTGGGCATTCGCTTGCCATATGCCAAAGCAAAGGTCAAGCTAGACGAATATCGATGGTAACGCTTGAAAAAGTCGTCTCGGGTGAGGAACTCGGATATAAGCTGTTTACTCTCCAGATCTTGAAGCTCGCGATATGTGTTGGACATGCGAGGACTGAGGAAAGCACCTTGTAGGCGGCGATACCCTCGCCATTGCTCACCATATGGCAAAATCAGAGATCGATTGCCCTGACTTATGCATTCTCCGACCATGACAGAACGAGGACGTGAGCTGTAGATATTGCTGCGCTTCTCGAGAAGATCACGAGCAGCCCCATACGTGCCTAAGAATATGACTGTGCTGGTGCCAAATTGCATACTGAAAATTGGTCCATACTTCTTGCGCAGTTCGGTATGCGTAAGCCACGGGTGACTCTTTGGCATCTCCAGGAGATTGCCCACTATTGGCAGACCAGGAGGACCAGGAGGAAGACGTCGGCGGAAGGCATAGTAACGCCAGGAGATAATTGCAAGCATTAGCGTAGCACCTCCTATCAGCCAAAGTGCTACTCTAATTATTGCTGCTAGAGGCAGATTGCTCAGGAAAGATTCCATGGCTGATGTGTAACGAATACGAGCTGAGTTGCTCAAGAAAGAGTCCATGGCTGAGGTGGAACGAGTACAATTTGAGTTGTTCAATAAGAAGCAAGACTTCGACGAACATATGCCATATTTGCAGTTGAAGTTGTTCTGAGACATCAACCACGTGACCGCACACGAGAAGCGCTCGCTATTCGGCATCCGGGTTGAAGAACGCTGCGAATTATCGGGGTACCTTAGCGGCTGCGGCGTGATTTATTCCGATTCCAGGGCGACAATGGAGTCGAAAGGTTGTGTTCAGTCCGACCAGGGTCATCCTTCCCCACACCCTTGCTTTCGAATACAAGTGCGCAGGAAGTAATGAGCTCTCTTCCCCCCACAATACCAACGACAAATTCCAGCTACACATCTTACACAATGTTAAAAATCATCGTTGTGTTCGGCGCCACAGGTCAACAAGGTGGCTCCGTGGTCAATGTTGTGCTGGAAGATGCGAAATTGAGCAAAGAGTATACTATCCGAGGAACGACTCGAGACCCGGGTCAAACTAGCGCACAGGCGCTCGCAAAAAAGGGTGTTGAGGTTGTAAGGGCAGATGTGGACGACGCAGCCTCACTCAAGCAAGCTTTCGAAGGAGCACATGTCGTCTTTGCCAACACTGTCACCATTTATGACGGGCATGCATACGAGCATGAAGTTAAACACGGCCGTGCCCTTGCCGATGCCGCCGTCGCTGTCGGCGTGCCTTTCTACATCTACTCGACCTTGCCGAATGCCGGAAATATATCGGGCAACAAGCTCAAGAATATGGGCCACTTTGACGGGAAAGAGGAAGTAGAGCAGTATATTCGCACACTGCCTATGAAGAGCGCGTTCTTTGCTCCTGGCTGCTTCATGTCCAACTTTAGCGCGACCATGGCGCCGCATCCGATCGGCGACGGCACCTATGCGCTGTTCAATTTCGTCAGTCCGGAGACGAAACTACCCTTGATCGACACTATGGGCGACACAGGCAAATGGATTGCTGCAATTTTGGCTGACTTCCCCAAATATGAGGGTAAAGTGCTCAGCGCTGCAACTGCCCTCTACACGTTTGACGAGATTGTAAAATCAATGAGCAAGGCCTCGGGGAAGTCCGTCTTGTACAGGCAGTTACCGGAGGATAAGTGGCGCGGCTTCCTCCCACCTATGATGAAGGACCATGTAGCTGAAATGCTACGATACTTTCAGGACTATGGATACTACGGCGAGGATACGGAAGGAAAGGTGATGTGGTCGGCGAAGCAAGCGCGGGGTAAACTGACCACACTGGATGAGTATTTCCAGAAGAATCCATTGAGATTAGATTGAGTATAAAGATGAATGTCTGGTATTGTTGTTTTAGGGGACAGTTAAAATGGGATTGGTCTGCGCGCGGAGGGATGCTGTTGGATTGTGTATCAATTGATGTAATTTAAGCTGCAACTAGCTAGAATAAGACCAAACATTCAATTGCAATTTTTTGGTAACCGCATATTCATTAACTTTGCACTTGTCCATGGGTCGCCCTTTTTCTTCGTTTAAACTCGCGATAAATTCCAGCTGATGGACATCACATGTGCACACAATAAGACCTCTATGAGTCACGTGCAGCCGGCCGAGGTGGTTCTCGGCGCCTCGGGCGCCGCGGTTTCTTGTGTCGCACAAGCATCTGCACCATAGCAATCTTGTCGCAAAACGAGCATGAAGATCTTTTTCATGTGATTGATGAGTGCTGCAAGATTCTCCTCTTGCAAGGTGTGGACCAATTCATCAATTTCCGGATTCACGAACACGCCTTCACCCAATTGCCCCAACCGGAACGCTACCATTAGGAATTTCTCAGTGCAATGGAAAACAACGTCGTTCATGAACACGGTTCGCACGCAGCAATCATTACTGATCTGGCCAGTCTCATTTTGCGTGAATGTTCGGCAATACAGAGTGTGTGTGAGGAACACAAAATCCCTCCACCTAGCATGCTGGCTGGCACGAGCACGGCGTTCTGGTCAGACGATGCACCCAAGCTCATCTCTTCTCGATCAAAGGCGCTTGGCTTGCTGGAAAAGCTCGTTACCCTCTTACAAGGACCTCACGACTTTCTTCACGAATTTGTCGCGCCTAATTGGGATCATGGGGCGCTTTATGCTTTCCTGCAATCCTCAGCGCTAGAGCATATGGCATCGTCTGATGGTTCCGCATCTCTTTTTAATCTGTCCAACGCTTCTGGGATACCTGAAGACAAACTGAAGCGTATACTTGCTCTGCTACGATGCAGAAATATCGTAGATGAGCCGGAAGAAGGCATATTCACTCTTACTGCTGTGTCAGAGGAGCTGGTTAGGGATGAAGACTTCAGAGCTTGGGTTGAGTTTCAGTACGCTCACATGCTCTGCCCTAGAGAGGTTGTTAAATTAACTAATACGATAGACTGTTCGAGACACGCGTAGCAAGCGCTCACCTGGCTCAGGCACTCGCCAATAAGCCCAATGATTATGAAAATGGGAGCTCGGGTTTCGCTCAAGCGTAGGTGTACCCATTTGTAGTATTTACTAGCACGAACAGACTGCTTAAACCTTTGGTAGATGGGGATCTGAAATGTACGATTGGCATTCAAAGCACCCCGACAAGGGGGATCGTTTTCGGCGGGCAATGAGAGGAGTATCCAAATGTAAGTGGTTCGGCGCACGACCAACACGTAGCTTTGTTGACAAATGGTAGCCTTGGATCCGGCGGACTCCTTGCTTCGCAAACACATTCCCTCGGGTGAAATTCCTTCCGGATGCACCGAGATTGTCGAGATTGGCGGAAGGTATGGTTTTGCGTCCGTTTCCCTCGTCGAGGAGAGGCCAAATCTTTTGTTCGAAGTCCGCTGTGACTCGCAAGACTTCATACGACGCGAAGCGGCCCTCGTCACACCTTCGTCGAAGGAACGCATTACCTTCACCGGCGTACCGTCTCTGAAAGATTTATCATTCAACAATGACTCTACCAAGGTTTTCGCATATGTCATCCGTAATGTTTTCTGGAATTGGACGGACCATAATGCGGTCAAACTGCTTCAAGCATTGCTACCCACTTTAAGAGCCGTCCCATCCACCCGAATCTTGGTAACAGATGGTGTGTCCCCAGTACCTACACAATTCCCGCAGCATATCGAGATTGCGTATCGGCGAAGGGATATTACCACAATGACGATGCACAACGTAAAGCAAAGAACACAAGCAGAATGGCTCAAACTATTTTCACAGGTTCATCCAGGCTTGAAGGTTAGTCTCGACTTTCTGAGGAGGCAATAATGGAGCTGATATTTGAACAGGTCACGACAGATTTTGAGACCAGCACACATGTCTGCAAGGCCCTGTGGGCCCTTAGCTTAGAGGCTTGAGACACCGTAATGCATTTTAAATGATGAGTTTGAGACCACATGCGGAGCCATGCCTGCCCGTAATCCAGCAAGTTACGTGATTTGATTTGTTACATACTATGTTGAAGCCAATTGCACATGTCGAAGTGGCCATGTTCAAATTTTTCAAGGCCTTGAAAAACTCAAAATACGCTATTGTTCATACATTCAAGCGTTTATAATTGTATGTATTCCCTCTTCCTACTGCAGTGAAAGAGCGTTGGCAGGCACTATGGCATATCCGAAATAAACAAACTGCGGGTAGCTAGAATAGTGTCTGCAACAACTCTAGCACTCGATCAAACGCCGGTCCTTCCCTAGCCCCACCAAGGGCTCTCTGTGCAATTGTAAAAGTCTGGTCCTTACTGACGCCCCGATCAGATAAGGTAGGAATGTCCAGCCCAAGAGATCTGACCAAAGCGATGATGCGATCACCAACCTCAAGTGCGTCGCGTAAATCATCACCAGTCAAGCAGCCCCCGGCTCCAGGTAGCAAGCGAGAAATTTGTTTCGCTGACCAGGCCGACTCGTGAGCCTTCAACTTCACCACCTTCCCAAGGGTCATGCACGAAGTGATGCCATGCGGAATACCATAAGGGCTGCCCAGCGCATGGCCCAGGCTATGCGAAAGGCCCATTCCTCCTTTTAGGTTCTCTCCTTTTAGCCCTGAACTCACATAAGCTGCAAGCATCAATCGAGTTGTCACAATATTGTCGCACGGATGCGATTCTCGTGCCTTGGGAAGGCATTCAAAGAGCTCGCCAACAGCCCATATTGATAGTACCTTCCAAGGTACTTCGGTCGAGCTAGGGTGATACATGCATTCAACCGCATGATCCATTGCACGCATGCCGGTGCTCAGCCATAGATCCTTCGGTGTGTAGCGCGCAAACTCTGGGTCGTAAAATATAGCCGATACGCCCATCTCGGGTGCTCGAAATCCAACCTTTACACCATCGACTTTGGTATAACCGCCACCTGCCGTGCACTCTGCAGCACTTAGGGTGGTAGGGATGGTCAAATGAGTGAGAAATGTTCCTCTATTCTCCTTTACCCGCAACGAAATGACCTTGGCGGTGTCGATGGGTGACCCTCCACCAAGCGAAAGGATAGTATCCACATCAGGGCGGCTCAAAACGACCTGGATGGCTCGCTCCACATCCGCTATCGGGCCATGTTGTCCGATGCCTGAAATCGTTCCGGCATGATATTTTCCGAGCTTTTCTTCTAGCTGGCGAACAAGAGGAGTCTTAGTCGCAAGAGATGTACCGGTGATGATGAAGACCTTGGAAGAAGGACCAGGCAAGTTACCCAGAAGGTATTGTTCAACACATCCGGAACCGTAGTACAGATTTTTGAGAGTGATTCGTGGCTGCCAGAGCCCTGAGAGACTCATAGCTGAGTCTTGAGCGTGCATAACGAGGAATACGTTTAGAGCCGGAGGTGAACTCTTTGGGTGTGGAGGCCAGTGTTTTTCATTCCTTAATTGTCGCTCAATAATTAACTCCTCCTTTGCATAGTATAGAGAGTCGGACCTCGGACTCCGGTTGACGATAGTGAGCCAATGCATAACCGAGGCCAGATGAATGATCACCTGAATTGTTCAATGACGTCCGTATAATATCTGCGTTTCCAAATAAAATTCGCTTGCAAGTCTCTGTTTAGACCCACCATGGCACACCTTCAGAAGCTCGGCACTTCCATCGCAGATCAAATCTACCCAACGTTTGCGCATTATGCCCCTCTTCTCCGCGCAAACGCCTCGACCATTCGATCTACCACTTGCTCGACCTTCACTTATGGTCCTTCTCCCCGCCATAAACTGGACGTGTACACTCCACTCAGACATAGCACCACTGGAAGCCGCCATTCAGTCCTTCTCTTCTTCTACGGCGGCGGATTCGTCCAAGGACATCGAACACTGCCCCTTTTTGCCCTTGACGGACTCGTGCATGCCAATTTAGCTTCTTTCTTTGTCCAAAAGTATGGTTACACAGTTGTGGTACCAGATTATAGGCTCTTGTCACATGGTGCTGAGTTCCCTTCCGGCGGCGAGGATGTAGCTTTGACGATGCAATGGGTTTATGACAATGTGGACAAACTTGGTCCTGTGGAAGAGGAGAGCAGATCTGGAGTCGACCTGTTCATTTTGGGAAACTCAGCGGGTGGTGTGCATGTTTCGACGTTCTTGTTTTGTGACACGTTCAGCAAGGCCAGGGCGGATATGCTCAACGTCGAGAAGACGAAGCTCAGAGGAGTCGTGTTATTATCTGTACCTTTCTCTTATGGACTGGTGCAGGATTGGGAGAAGCGGGAGGTCTTAGACCAGTACTTCAGAGATGCAGAGCAGAATTGCCCATTGGCCCTCCTGAAGGATACACGTCGATCGAACCCAGGCGGGCTCGATTTTGCCAAGGCCGGAACACGCATCCTGGTGCTGAATGCAGAATGGGATCCCGAGGATGAGTGTTTGCGACCGCGTGACGAATTTGTCCAGGAGTGGTGGAAGTTTGAGGATAGTAAGAGTCGGTGCGCGTTGGCCGTAGACTCTGTACTGGGCCAGAATCATATAAGCCCTTTCTTATCTCTGAGCACTAATATGAAGAGCGAGGAAGCATGGGGCCATCTAGTTGCAAATTTTTGTAATAGAGTCAGCCAGTGAAGCTGCGAAATAGATTTCCAATCTTCGTCTTGCGCCTATTCTATCTACGTAACCTCACAACTCTCAATACCAAACCTTTCTCGGTGCATCATTCCGTGTATATTGTAGTCTCTAACTATTCTGGACACTGCACACACACTGTACCAGGGCAACACACCTCCCTCCTTAAAGTACCACTGTCAAGCTCTCGTTATCCTTGATACACATAGAAAGATCTTATCCAAGTCTCGAAACTTCACCAAGATATTAGGAATGATTATTAGCTTTGCGTCTGTCCACCGTAGTGCTAAAGTTCATATAGGACTCTTATTCATTCCTCGAACATCTACGGACAAGCCGTCGTCAGAAAGCCAGAGACATTAACTACACGCTCCAATGCTGAAAATCGCAGCCTATCAAGAAAGTAGAGCGCTTCATCGGACGTTCCCTACGAACTGCTTGCTGTCACCCTCCTGCCTTAAGATAATCCTGAGATTACTAATGCTCCATAGTAGGATCATCACAGCAAAACCAGCACTATACACACGTCAGTTCCACTACATCCACGAACATTATCGGGATAAAACTTACTACACCATCATCAGACCAAGAAATCATGCCCTCACCACATTCCTGCGGCTCATCAAAGCATGATCGATCACAAGTCTCCGGCCTCAAAGACTTGGGCTCAATTTCAGGCTCATCAGCAATCTAAGGGATTTTGCTAGGGAGAGAATCCGGGTCACAGCAGGCCCAGCAGGACTATCTCTTCGTCAGCAAGATGCACTTACGAAACCATCCGTAGGGAGGAAAAGTGGGAAAGAGAAGGAGTACTCACACTACCACCAGGCTGAAACGGCACCCAATCCCCACAGGCCGGGGGCTCGTCAGCGCACTGGCGATCGCAGATCTCGGAGGAGCGAGGGACGACCGTCGGGAGAGGGAAGGGTTCAATTTCGGTTTTGGATGGGAGGGGAGAGGCGCGGCAGCAGGTGTAGCATTCACCGTTCTTAGTGGGGGCCTAAGATGCGAATCAGAGGATATTCGGAACAAATGGAGTAGGGAGGGGAAGGGGAGAAGCATACCATGCCGTCATCGCACGTGGGAGGCTCGTTGAAGCATACCTGGACGCAGAACGTCTCGTCGGAAATACAGCAGGACCAGCAGGCTCCGTCGGCGGATTGAAGGGGGAACTGTTAGGTGTGTTAGTATCCATACGTTTAATCGTATGTGCTAAGGAGCAGAAGTAGCTGGGTGAGATGATTGCGCAAAGTTTTATGAGAGAAAATATCAGCGTACCATTCCAGTCTTGCATTCTGGCTTCGCGGTGTAGCATTCTTCCTGGCACGTCGTTCCCCGTGCAGACAGTTGACTGGCCGATGCGAGGGCGGAGAGGAAGGTCAATGACACGATGGCTTTTGGCTTCATGGTGGTCTTTTGTACTGATATTGATATCAAGAAACGGGTAGGAAATGTGATAGGCACTAAGTGTGTTGAAAGTTTTGAGAGGCCTTGTGCTGATGATGAAGCCTTTGTGAGAAAGGGTTCGGAAATATATACCTACCACAACGTACACCGCGTACTTTAACTTTCAGAGTAGCTCACACCTACATCCTCAAAAAACGCTTCGTGTAGGCTGTCTCTACTCAGATACTCCGCTCAGCTCCACAATCGTCAAACTCTCCTATCGCCTGTACCATACACAGCCACGTGTTGCTCGGCCTCATCCGAACGTAACCACTATACACCTCACCGTTTCATCTATACATTTTTACATATGTCTATTCGAGTAATCACATCACAAGCGCGAAGGAATCTTACTGTGAGAACAAGAGCCGCAGCGGAAATCGCACCACTCATTCCGCCGCCCTGGAGAAAGACTGAATGCGCTCTGTGGAAGTGGCTAGTGGAAGCGCATAAAAAACGTTTAAAATTGCGGTGGAAAGATTATTCCTTAATCCCGTTTTTTTAAGTTCGTTTTGCGACTGAGCGTATTGTGTACATTTCTTCTAATCTCGTATCCTCGCTTCTCTAGTCATAACTACCCGAGCCTTGTAATTAGCGGCGATTTCCGCAGTATCTGGTTTTTCACAAATCCTAATAGCGAATCGTCCTGCTGAAGCCTACGCTCCGTCTCTTCGTAGTCTTCCTGTACGAGTTTAAACTCTTCCCACAGCTCTCGCTGAGTCTGGTGTCTAGCTTAGATGTGCTCAAAAAGCATAAACACTGATTAGGTTTAGGCGCACTGTTTTGGGTTTGTTGGCGCCGGCCTTAAATGGTGTCTTCTGAAGCTTAAAGGCGGTGTAATCTTTCATTTCTGTGTTACAGAGTTCGGTGATGTGGATATTGCCGCATGTTGACTCAGCAAAATTCCGCAGCTGATAAGCCTATTGACATAATTGCGTTATATCATTCCAGCGCAGGAGCTTTTTAAACCTCAACGGACGAATTTCTGAATCTTACTGTGGGTCTGACAGTGGATCCTAACGTGACTCTCTAGTAGGGGTCTATCTTGTAATGGAGATCGATAGAAACTCTTACCATACCTTGTACTCACAACAACTGTAACCCTTACGGGTAAGCAGCGGCTCTGTTCGTAGCCAGTGGTGCTACAATGAGCTGAAAGTGGAGCTGCAGCTGGTGCTGAACCTTCCGGAAACGATACGGTATATCTCAGCGCGCTGCGCAGTTATACCTTCAGCTAAATGCCTCACCCCAACGTGCTGCAAGGTAATTCAGCCCACCTATAAGCCAATCAATTTTTTCCCCTTCAGGGTCGCTATAAACACTTTACATACCTGAAGATATTCAGGTAGTTTCTTGCTGTCCCACAGTTATTATCCGATCATTTTACTACCCCTGCTCAACAATGCGTCTGTTGCAGCTCAATAGTGATGGCGAACTCAGCCTGGCCAAGGATCTCATCAAAAGAAATTCCATCTTACGCGGTACTGTCGCATACTCAGGGGGATGATGAGAGACTTGTTGGAAGGTTCCGGGAAGAGGAAGACTGGATATGAAAAATCCAGTCCTGCGGAGCGAGGGCTGCTTCCGACGGCCTGCAACACTTGTGGGTGGACACTTGCTGTATTGACAAGACAATCATAATCAGAAGCAATTAACTCAATGTTCAAATGGTATCAAGATCCAGACATCTGCTATGTATATTTATCCGATTTTATGACTACTCGGAAATAGACTCGAGTAGATGGTTTACACGAGGATGGACGTTGGGAGAGCTTTTAGCTCCCCAGGATCTGCTCTTCTTCGACAGCAATTGGAGGACACTCGAATCTAGATCTAACTTGTCCTCCACTATTTGCCGGGTCACGGACATTCCTCTTCGAGCGCTCTTGCTCGATTATTGTAGGGAGTTCAGTGTCGTCCAAGTCCATTACCAATGTTGGTACGGATGGATATTTCGAAAGCATCGTGCAGGAATACTGCCACAGTAATAATAGATTCAGGTGCATTAGATCGGTTTTAACCCTCCCCTAAAGCCTCTTTCGCGTAGGATGTCAGTTTATACCAGCATCAATAGTGGCTAGTCAGAGCGCCAATTCAAAGTAATAATACTAGTGAAGCTCGAAAAATAACGAAAAGCTTTAAACATGAATCGAAGTTGAAAATTTAGAGCGCCTTTCTTACGATTGACCTTTGGGGGGTTTTTTTTTTATATTGTGGCATTCCCCTACAGGAAAAATTATATCCAACCCTGCTTCTGGAGCATAGTGGGTGAAGTTACCTAGCTAGGCAGAAGGCACACACAATCAGACACATCATAAAATCCAACAGTAGCCAACTGAAGGGAAATACTACTAATCTATCCTGAGGTAACTAAGAGAATTTGCCGACCAAGATTCAGCTCATGAGGCTCAGCTTGCATTGGCTGACGGTGAAGGACAATTTAACGCCTCTGCGTGGTCACCTGGCAATTCAGCCAATACCAAGTCAATCCTGATAAGCCACCAGCTCCACCTTACACGGATCATGTCGTATATTGCACACAATTGGTGTACCCGTTATGTTGCATGGAATCGCGCCAGATGTATCCTGCCAAAACTCGGCATCAAGAAGATGAACGAGTCGGTTGAGAAAGGTCATATTTCAGTATGAGTGGGTGGCTGCGCATCCTGTTTTCAAGCCTGTTACCAAAACGCGAACCTTCTTCACGAGGAAGGTGATGATCCTTGAATTTTTTCCTAAAGATAGATGTCTCTTCCACGCGGTGCTAGGACATTTTAGGATCAAACATAAATGCAGGCTTCTCGTTAACATTCGATCAGATGCCAGGCATCAAGAGGAAATCGGAGACTTCGTAAGTCAGACGTATTGACGATCAAGCCTTTTCCCAAGGCGTACAATCTCTAATCATGCTTGGTTCAGGTTCTTGCGGTTATGCAACTAAATGGTTCCTCAAGTATACCACCACAATGGGCGGACGCCGCTCTCCCTACTCTAGCCAACGTTTTCAATGACCTAGGTTCGCTCCAAACATCTCGAGCCCAGCCTCAAGTCACAGAGGAAGACGAAATACCCCACGTATCCAGTCGGTCTTTGGATGCAAGAAAATGCTGACAGAAACTCACTGGCAAAAGGTATTTTTCCATTCAAGGCCTCGGGGTATTCTTCACATTCGTAGAAGGATACTTTCAGCGCGGTCCATGCGCTGAATCTAGGAAGCGTACCAAGTATCAAAAGATAGAAACAATAAAACACTAGGGAGGCCACAAACATAAGCAGCAGAGACTTTTTGATCACGGTATCAACTACTAGGCCAGCCAACTCTTTCTCTGCAAATACCGCAGAGTTTTTAACTCTACTCTGCAGCGAAATCGCGACCAAGGTCGTATTATTAGCGTCTATTGCTTATCCTAAGAATATATATAGTGGT
Source organism: Periconia macrospinosa (assembly GCA_003073855.1). Taxonomy (NCBI): domain Eukaryota; kingdom Fungi; phylum Ascomycota; class Dothideomycetes; order Pleosporales; family Periconiaceae; genus Periconia; species Periconia macrospinosa. The sequence goes on from KZ805663.1 coordinate 26,274, forward strand.
GGAGTTGGGTATTTGCTCAGTAACAGTTTATAGTCTAGGAGCGAAGCTTCGGCAGTCCTGCCATTTCGTCTCTGAAGTACCCAAAACCTCTCCCGCTTAGAATTGGCACAATCTTCAGGTCTCCTTTCGTCGTCGCCAACCCAGAAGCTCGTCAAATGAAGGAAGATATCAAGACAGAGCCTAAATAGTAGGGCCCCGCTTTTCCCACTCTTTGGCAGCTCAATTGTGTATTACCAACGGGAAAATTGGTTCGATGCTCCAGTGTCATCTTCATTTTGACCCAAGCTCAAAAATATCCAATGGACTGATTGTTGACAAATAAAACCCTCTCCATCTTCATTGTCGATGGCTTCGATGGGCTCAAAGTGTCAACAGCGCCATCAAATACACCTCCGTGCCGCTTCGCTTTTTCCATCTCCTCGGAGTGGCCCATATCGACACAAGGATAAACCAGCAGTGACAATATGGGCCATGAGATTGAGACCGAAATTTTACTGTAATTGGGAAATATCCTCCATCCCCTTGGGATTGGAAATTACCCTTCAGCTCCTTCGTATCGAAACCTGCCCGTCACAACAAAACCTACCCTGCCACCCCCAACCCGTCACGCCCTTGTCCAAGAATGCACCCACACGTACTTCCCATTGTAATATCCCGTCATACTCAGTGCGTTCCCCTGACACGCATACTCCACAATCATACTGACATTATACTGCCCAGTCAGCGGAAAATCCAGCGGTAGCGTCAACCCAAACACCTCTGTAACTGTATGCACAGTTCCCGCGTTCTTATAATCATTGGCCCATGCAAATCCCGCGCTGCTGCCACTCGGCGCTTGGGTTCCAACGATCGTACCTGACAAGCTCCCATCAATCGCCATAGTCGTGTGTGTAGCGAAACCGCCGGCGGTATAGTCGTAGACTATGTTGAGGGCGCTGAAGGCCATGGTGCTGAGGAAGGCGGAGGTTATGCTCAGGGTCGAGGTGCCGGTGACATGGACGTTGGATGGGTTCACGCTGAGCTCTTGGAGCTTCTTGGTGATGAGTGATTCCATGACTGGAAGGTCCAGGTTCCAGTTTCCGATGAGGCACGTGTCTAGACTACCTGTTGGCGTTGGCGTCGCGGAGGATGTGCTGCAGGTTGCGGTTGGGGCTTGACGTTTCTCTTCTGGGATGGTGACGGTGAAAGAGAGAGTCGCGTGGTTCATTTCGTCGTTGCTCAATTCATTTTCTGCAGGGTCCGCTGTTGATGTGGCCACGAAGATATACTCACGGTTCGGGCCGCATTCCTTGTTTGAGCCGGGAGTTTGAATGTTGAGCGTTTCGCCAATATCGACTGTGATCCAGCTGCCGACTGTACCTGCGCGACGATACTGCACGATGAATTTGTCGTCTTCCGGCTCCCTTGTCTCGAAAGTGACACCAACCGAAGCTCTGCCGTCGAACGTCACGGAGTATGGATTGATGGTGAAAGGATTGATGATAAGCTCGATTTCAAAATCGTCGGTAAGCGGAGCATCCGTCATTGCGTGAACCTGCGCCGGGTTCTTGGCCACGATGGGTGAGCCACGATCCATGTCGATTGTGTTGTCGATGAAGGCTGTGGCGAAGCCAGACCAGTCCGAGAGGTCTTCGGACGTCGCGACCCTGGAACGCTCTTCCTCCAAGGAATCCGTCAAGTATTGCTTTGCCATAAACGAGTTAATGGAGTGTTCGCTGATACCTGTGTCATACAGGTACATGAAGTAGAGGGATGGAGGTTCGCCCGTCTTCTTCTCGAGGGTTTGGTATATCGGGGTGGCGGGATTGTATTGATAGATCTTGTTGAAGTACTGGGCGTCGGATGGCATTGGGTAGAAGAAATTTGCAAAAAACTCGGACGTGCCCTCCGACCACCAGAGTCTGTTTTGGTATTGCGTTGGACTCGTGTTGACTTCTGTCGGATGGTAACGGAATTGGACGCAGTGGTACAGCTCGTGCGCAACCATATGCTTGAACTCGTGGTCCGACCATCCATGCCCGTCGGTAGCGTTGGTAGAGAGCATGATCGTGCAGTGGTCGTAGGGTTCTCGGCTGGAATTGTCGTCACCGACTATTGAAAGAGCGCCCTGATTGCCAAGTGGCTTGTGTGGAACGATGTAGAGGGAGATTCTTGTAGGCTTGCCAGCGAGGAACAGGTCGTACAGTCCCATCACATCATCGAGGGCCTCAGTGAGCTGGTATATGTAGTTGGAGTCTGCGGGAATCGGAAAATCATCGAGTGTATAGACTTTGACATCGGACAGGTAAAAGGTTCTTTGGTGGTCAAGGTAGACCTGGTGGCAGTTGTGTTCTTTATTTTCCAGCCAAACACACTTCTCCTGTTGTCGCCGTGCCAATCCTAGTTTCGGATGAGCGAGAGAGGATCTAATTAATCCAAGAAAGAAAATGACCATAGAGAGGAAACGCATGATTGCCATGTTTGGCCTATAAGAAAACTGCTTTCGGTGTAGCAGATGGGAACAATTGATGGGAAGCACTTCAAATCCTTAACAACCTAGCCCTGAGGAGCGGGCAGTGTTAAATGCATGCATTCACAAAAGCTGAAGTCAAGACAAGCAATAATGGTTGTCAAGTCATGAAAGAAACGCAGCGCAAGGTTGGATGGAAGCCTCGGTGCACAGCCCATTCCGATATCAATATCGCGCTTCGTTAACGAAACACGAGAATGGGTGCCATTCAGTGACTATTGCAACGCCCAAAGCCATCAGTCTGAGAATTTTCTTAAAATTGGTAGCTGTAGTCCACGTCAGGCTAGCTTTAGCGACGAGATGGAATTCCCTCGTTCAGCTGGACGCGACTAAGAGGATAGCAGGCGGTAGTTAACTTAGCACCATATTTTACGACAACGCCATTGGCTTGCACCTGCTATTATTAGTTTCTCAAATCGACTACTCTTATAATGAGAAAGGAACATATTTATAATTAACTATAAGTTTAGAGAACTCCTAAACGTGAGTAATACTATCAATGCTAGGGTTCGAATTACGGATCCGTCACAACCTATCTTGCTCTTCAGCCTCCTCTTGCTGAATCATCGCTTTAATCTTCTCCATGGCCTCTTCTTTCCTGTAATCTTCCGTGGGCCATCCACACTCGCGATAAATTCTCCTATACTTTTCAATTTCAACTTGATCCTGTGCATTCTCCATCTCAAGCCACCCCATATCACCACTATGTAGAGCAGGCACAGGCACAATCTCCAGATCGTTCAATTGACGCTCCAATTCTTCGTAATAGTCCTCGATCGCCTTAATGCCCTGCCACCCAGCCGCCCGCACTTGGTCTCGGTGGATGGAGCAGCCGTGCGTGTCGAGCCAGATGTCCCACGCGCCGGAGCCATGCCCACCGGCGAGCTGGAGGAAGTTGGCATAGTCCATGGGATCTTCGTCGTTGTAGGTCCAGGCGGAGCTGCTGGCATTGGATTCGTTGTCGCTTTGGTCGCCGTTGTCTTCGTCACCGCCATCGTCATCGTTTTCTTTTTCATCATCTTCGCCTTCATTTACTTCTTCCTCATCCTCATTCTCGTCGTCCTCTTCTTCTTCCTCGTCATCGCCATCCTGCATCCACCTTGTCCTATCCGCCTCCCTCTCCGCAATGTACTCTTTGATATCCGTCCAATCATCATCGTGCCTCAGCAACACCGACCCTGCGATTTCCTGTCAGCCCCAATTCTCCAAGTCACATGACCCTATGCTGTGCCTCTGTCCCCCTTCTTCCGACAATCCAGAGTCAACATTGCGCCACCGCCCTGGCGCCGCTTCCTGCAAAATATAAATAAACTCACAATCAATGCACCGCGTGTGGTACTCCACCTCCACCAGCCCATCAAACTTTTGCTCTTCATTGATGTACGGCAGAAACCGCATCAGGTACACCACATCCTCACTCTTCGTCTTGAGCAGCTCGGTGATGATTTCGGGAGTGAAATCGGGCCAGCCGGTGGGCGGTGGGAACTTCAGGGCCGAGGAGGGGAGGTACATCCGCACGAGCAGCTTATAGTAGGCAGTTATAAGAGCGATGAGCTTACGGGGGGCGAGACGGCCCATTGTGTGCAAATCGGACCTGAATGAGGTGTGTTTGCCGTGGACAGAGGAAACATGGGGCTTTCGTACGAAAGAATTTAGGCGATGCTTGGCTGCCTCGCGCTATCGATTAGATAACAGTAGGTGGGCGATGGGTATAGCGGGGTGTACATGGCAGAAATGTTGTGCGCAGCCGATGATGCATCATTGATCCGACGATATTTTCCCAGCGCCGCGATGTGTTTCTTATGCCGGACCCGGACGAATCCTCTCTGCTGGAACACTGCTTATCTTGACGCCCGATAACGGCAATTGTAAAAAACATTAGACTGCGATAGAAGTGCGTGGTTCTGTGCAATGTGCATAGAGAATAGCTAAATTAACATTTAGGGGACTGAGTAGAAAAAGTCTAACTACCTAGTTAGAGGCCTAGTTATAGGTGTTCGCTCGACTACGAATCAATGCATAAACTAGTATTTTTTGCTGTGACCGTTTAATCCAAGACTGTTTTCTTATATAAATATCCTGTCTATAAGGTGGAATGCGAATGCTTTGTATAGCTCACGGCAAGAGCTCGAGGTAAGTAAGTGGTATTTGTAGAGACGGTGGCGAGGATATATATAAGGGATGAGCAGTGGATCCGAAAGATGCAACAGATTGATGGGAGTTGTTGACCCTGTACCTCCTTCTACAGGGTTTTGCAGGATCAGCTTCCGCCAAGGGGGGGGTGGAAAATTTCGCGCACGCTTGCACCGTCGCCTGGGGAACCCCTGCAAATTTGCTCGTAGATCCCAACACCAACATGTAAACAAACCGAATTGAGGCCTATACATCCACTACTGCTTCTGAACTCCATCAGATCGTCCATATATCAATTCTAAATGGCTCCTAGATTATCCAGATATCAGCGGAACCTAATTCACGGCATGCTGGAGGCTCAAACCTTTAGTAGTACCGAAATTGCTGCCGCCGCCCGTACGACAGATCGTTCCATCCGAAGTATTCGCCGAAAT
>KZ805664.1:0-31063 GCA_003073855.1 Periconia macrospinosa
TCTCTACGAGAATTTGGGGCGCGTAGTGGTGGTAAGAAGGCAAAGAAAGGTAGGCGCACTGAACTAGGTGAGCCATCTCAAAGACGCTGTGGGCAATGCGGTGAGACTGGGCATAACGCGCGAACTTGTAAAACTGTAGCGGATACATCTACAGATCATGTAGAGGGGTCGTAGAATACTATTTTGTCTGAATCCTATAGTATATCGCATGTTTTGTAGAGCAATCTGGTGCGGGCTTGGCAGAGTGATCAGCTCGCTTGTGTGATCAGCTCGCTTGTGACCTACGTTACTTACTTTTATAGTAAACGCGTTATAGTTTTTTTTTAGTAAGTAGTATAATCTATTTTTTTAATTATTTTAGTACTACTAAATAGTAATTATAGCCTAAAAAAATAAAGCTATAGTAGCTAGCGTACTAAGGTTCTACTTTATAGTTTACGCCTAAAAGCTTTTTATAGGTTTTAGTAATTTAGCTATAATTTAAGTATCTTAGTTTTTTAGTGTAATAAACTAGGTTATAGTAACTTTAGTAGTTTAAGTTATAAAGCTCTATAGCTAGCTTCTTTTTAATTAACTAAAATAGCTTACTACTAAAAATTTTAAAGTTTTGTTTAAAAAGTTATAAAAAAAATATAATTTAGGTTTAACGTTTAGTATTAAGGTAATTCTTAATAATAGGGCTATATTATAAAGGCTAATAGTTAGTGGGCTGTTAGTTTATTTAAGTAAAGACTTTATTTTTAATTATTTAGTATATAATAAGAATAGCCTTGCTTTTATAATTCTTTTTAGAGGCTAGAACTATTAGAATAATATAATTAAACTAGATAACTAGTTTAATAACGTTTTTAGCGTTTAGCTTCTACTAAATAGTTTTTTTAGTTTTTTACTTAAGTAAGCTAATTTATATTACTTTATTTAATAGTAGGACTGCCTATTCTATTTTTATAGGGACTACTTTAGGTATATTTTTTAAATTAATACTTATAGCTTTAGCTATAGCTTATTATACTTTTAGCGTAAAAGTATTTATTTTATTTTTAGCTTTAAGCCTAATAAAAATACGTATATTTTTTTAAAGGAGGTAGGGGGTTAAATAAGTTATATTTATAGACGTACTATAGTTAGTATTTAAAATAGTAGTAATAGCGCCTTTTTTTTTTAGCTTAGTATTTTTAGAGTTTTTAGTAATATCTACTTAGGAAATAGAGCTATAGGTAGTAGCCCTAGTACTTACTAAGCCTAATAAGCTAGTAGGGGAGATAGTTTAGATTAAAGCTTATAACGCTATAAGGATATATTAATTATATTTATTTATAATAGCAGCTTTCTTACTATTACTATAGCTAAAAAAAATATAGTTAATAGCTTTAATAATATTATTAACTATTATATACTAAAAGTTAACTTAGTACTAAGTAGCTATAAAGTTTATATAAAAGGTAGTAATAATAGATATAAACGCGCCTTCTAGCTAATCTAAGTTTTTTTTACCTAATTTATAAAGTAAGTTTACTTAGATATATTAAAAGGAGTAATAAAGGTTACGCTTAGAGGGAAAGGTAGGTAGCTTTTATATATATATTATAGTTATTACGTAGGGCTAACTATAAAATATATTAGCTATACTAGCTATCTATTTATAAGTAAATAGCTAGGGTAGCGTAGAAATAATTAGATTTACGTATATTAGGTGTTAGGAGTAGTATTTAGATAAAAAAGGGATAAAAAACAACCTATAAAGGGTGAAATTTAAGGGTGCTGTTCTTAATAGAAGTGTGGTGTAGGTGAACGTAACATATATTAACACGTGAATGTTGCATAAAAAAATCTATAGAAAGGCAACCTGCATCCTAGTTAAGCAGTAAGGGCGTAGCTGAAAACATGTAAAGCTAGTCGATTCTAGAGTGAGGAGAACTGGTTTTCCCCGCGTGCTACGTTAGGAACGGCCTGGAGCACGAGGTTCTCGGCAGGGGCGAACACACGATCCTCCGCGCCCAGGGCATCACCTTTACGCACTACCGCCAGACTGTCCGAGAGTATCTAAGCGAGTAAGCCAGCTCTGAGCCAGCCGGTTCTAATAAGAAGCAGCGGTAACGATGGGTTGGACATGGACGGATGCAATCTGTCCATGACATCAAATGAATCTCGTGCACGTCAGCAAACATATTATTGTATTCTGCAAGTGTTTTGTTCCATTGAGTGGGTAGAAATCGAAGCTCAAATAACACTCTTTAAGGCCTACAACCAACCCCGCAATGCATCAAGTCTGAGCACCCTATACTACAGATGAGTAGCGCATAGCACCCTATCTATCGGCAGTAGTACTTGACGTGCTAGGTATTACATCAATACTGCTATGAGTAGCGTGAAGCCTCCCATGGAGATTCTCTGCTCTTTCTGACAACAAATGTTCACTAACGCCATCGAACCCTTGTCGTTCTTCGTGTAGTCTCATAAAGACCAACGGCAATGGGCTGTTCCGCCACACAAAAACGCCGGAGTTTCTCGAATTCCATGCCGCCCCCAAGAAGGTAACAAGCGCGAGCACCCACACACAGGCGGGAAGTGATATCCAGTACCAGTTGACCCGCACAAATACCACCGGAGAAAAGGCTTCACCAGCGGCCCCCAGTGTCCCGTTGATGACCCATGGTCTGTCGCGAAATGTTTTGGACATGGCTTTAGTTACAAGTTCCAGGGCGCAGGATACGCGGTTATTGATGCTAGGACAATCGTGGCCAGTGTAGTTTCCATTCCATATCGCGGCGATGGCGTCGACTGAGGAGGAGTTGCCATCGCCTGACACGCCCAAATAGTAGCTGCTGTCTCGTCCCCCATTTGTGAAGCGACCGTTAACGTTGAGTGCAAAGAAGCTACTGATGCCCTTCATCGATCCTTGGGAGATTCTAAACGTTTGATTGTGCAAACCATACTCGGGTGCAAAAGGTAGTATGTTGTTCATATGACTCATATCCCTGGTGTTGATCAGCCACTCCTTTAGAACTTCTTCCTTGTATGACGGTGTATCTGCAGTCTGCCTAGATTGTTTGTAGCTTGATCGAATACTTTGCACGCAGGGACTGATGGTGCAGACTGAGGATAGATAGCCGGGGCCCTGGTCCGAAAAATTGAAGCGGTCATATTCGTTAACCCCTTGAGGATCGACATTCAGATAGATGGAGGACACCACACGTGCGTCCATGAGAGTTGCCTTGTCACCATTGGTAGACACACTAAGAAAGTCGCCTGCTATATGAGTGGTACCATCGTGTGTGTAGTCCAGAGTAAGGCTTGCGGTAGCCGTAGATAGGGCCAATGTGCAGTTCAACCTGTCGCCACTACTGATTTTTTTGTCGATCATCTTACAAAGCTTCTTGACCTGGGGAGTGGTGTCTTGGCACGACGTACACATACTTATGCTGGCGATGGGTGGCCATTCGCAGTCACCACTGCTGCAGACATAATGCGGCTGGGCCCAGGTCTGCCTGGGATCGGTGCTAGTCAAGGCAGCATAAATTGAACCCTTTACATCCGGACCAACAATCGGATCTAGACCTCATTTAGCTGCGTGGTAGTGTTTGAAGAAAGATTGCTTACAGTCTGAAGAAACCGCGATTGGCGCATCATATATAGAATTGTTGCTGACGTAGGCAGTCTGACTAAGGTCGAGTGCGGGCTGTGTATGGTATCCCACTAGGTTCTGTATAAATGGGTCAAGGGCCACGCTTAATATTATGCCGAGAGCGCTTATTGTTGCAAGATGCCTTTCTTGCTGTTAGACTTGTCTGCAGACGGCAAGCAGGATATAAGAAAAAAAAAGCATGAGTTTCGCCGTACTTACTTCGCTTTTAGCCTCCATACGAGTTGTATGCTCCCAGAAACGCCCCTGCTTGCCGAATCAAAGACCGTAAAGTCGGAAAGTGGTCTTTCTTTCTCCGAGAACCAATTCCATTTCAGCTGCCCAAGTCCATTCGATAGAGGCACCAGAAGACAGACTCTAACGATGGCACCAAGCCAGGCGACGACCGAGTTGACGGAAATGCCAACACTACGGCACACAGTCTGGTTTGAATCAGGCATGGTATCGCAGTGATTCCCGCCAACTGCCCATGATGGTTGTGGTTTGCGATCTAGTTTCGAAAGGAGAATGATCATTACGATCAACGCGGCCGCCGATAAGAAAAGGCTGAGAAGTTCGTAAACCCACCAGTCGGCCGCTTTGAGGGATGTCAAAAGGCTTTGTGGGTGTTGCTGAGGATCAGAGTCTTTTGGTCTACGAAATCGAGGAAGCGCACGATATTTCATGTCTCTTGTCTTGTTCAGCATTGCTCAAGTCGCATTTAGACGGGGTCTTACGGTCAATGTCTAGCTTGAACGTTTATTGACTTGCTTTCCGAGCCTAACTAGAAAACATGTAGTGCGCAGTGTCAGCGTGCTGGATATATTGATTTGCAAAGAATAAATTAGCAGCGGATGGCATGACAGAGTCAGAGGCTGTCGTGAGACTAGGCTGTGTTTTATTTTGGCTAGTTTTGAACCGCATAGCAGAAATGGTGAGAACCCCGCACAAGCATATTGATGAATTCGTATCAAGGAACCAATCGTGAACTGGCCATATTTTAGCCTGCAAGGCAAGAGCTGAATCGCAGCCTTCGCGTCCCAGTAGGAGTTCCCAGAAAAATTCGCCTGGCTGACAAACGCGGATTGGTGTGGGGGCGAAGATTACGATCGGGAAGGTGCGCTACTCCAAAGATATTGTCGACATCTATTTGGATATCATTGTGCTGGAGATGGGATGCGCACAGTGCCTACGCCGGTGAACGTGTCAAAGGTCTGCAGAACTCTCGAAGGCCTGGCAGACAAATCGGCTCTTTATACGGTTGCACAGGCCACCGGGATTGGCGCCGCTGCACGAGCCGTGCTATGCCAGGTAATGACACGAGGTGCTTTTGCCCTTATTTACGGAGGTGCGTCCTAAAATTTTTATCCTAACAAGGGGCTTAACGCAACTTTCTCTATTAGGTAGTCTATCTAATTTCTATAAAGCTATTAAGCTCTACTTTATTATACTTATTACTACTGTCTAGCTTAATGCTTTTCTAAATATAAATAGGAATACGCTTAATCTATACTTAGATCTTTTTTTAAGGTAGCACTTTCCAGCACTGCTCCCACGCGCGTACTGCCTCTGCTTAGCTTTGGTGCCCCCTTCTTTGTATTATGTAGGAGATACGTTAGGTTATAATATTTTAAAATGTCTAGCTTATCTGTGTTTTTCTATAAATAAGAAGTTAGGCCTATCTCCTCCGTTGAATACAGTAAGTCAATTAGTCAATTAGTACATTACCTACCCGAAATGTCGCTACCCGACGTGTCCCCCCTCAGCATGCTTGAAGGTGAATACACCTCATCACGTGCCAACTCACATGACCCATAAATATATACTTCACCTTCCATAGCACTGCTCCAACCCTCAATCAATCACTTTCTCCTCCATAATTACATCAGTATTGCCCTCATACGTGACCTCCAACACTGTATGTAGCCTCGCTACGCACGTGTACATGCAATGCGGAGAAAGGGTAAATCACGCGGGGAACCCCGCATTCTGGGAACCCTTCCTCGCAATCAATTCGCTGCATGTGATCGATTCTCAAGACCGCGCGTACGTCTACGCGTATCCTGTGCTTTCAAGCACTCCATAAAAGAGCCATTCGTTTCTCGCGTCGGATTACAAGTCTATCTTTTGCGTGTACATTGATGGAGGCACATGAGCGAAATTCTACACGAACATCCCAGCGCCCGCGCCGACCCCGCGCTGCTCGTGCGTGCGATCTTTGCCGCGCAAAGAAGAACAAATGCGACGAATCATACCCTTGCTCTTATTGCAAAGGTCGCAATGTAACGTGCGTCTACCAAGGGCTGTCGAACAATTCGAGGCGCTATACAGCAGAATACGTCAAGCAGCTAGAAGATGAAATAAAACGTCTCTCAACTTCGTCCCAGGGGCAACCCGTGGTGCGATTTGATCAAAGTCGATTGGAAAACCCAGGCCCACACCATGAATCCCATGACACCCCCCATCCCAACATTCCCGCTTCTGCCCGGAAAGCTGATGAAGAGGAAATTTCGGGCGTGAATGGGCATACAGACGGCGTTGAGTTCTATGGAAGTTCATCTTCCTTCGCTCTGCTATCTCATGTCCAGCGTTCGGGACAAAAAACGCCCGACAGCGAGAACACCGTTCACCTGGTTTCCAGCTTGCTTAATGCTACCTTTCAGACGTCACCCACCGCTTCCCATGGAGATGAATCGAATGCTGGTACTACACGTGCTGACTACTATCCCCAATGCCGAAGCTTCGTAGAGGGCTTCTTTTCTACCATCCACTACATCCACCCGATTCTGGATAAGCGTGATTTCCTCCACAAATGCGAAGCCCTCTGGTTACTTGGAACAGACGACACTAGTCCCCGACTGCCTCCTAGTTTTGTCCCTCTCTATTTCAGTGTTCTTTCGCTAGGAGCGATTGTTGGGAATCGCGAAGAGGAGCATATTGACGGTCTGAGTAATCTCCAATGGTCCCGCAAATTCTTCAACATTGCTTGGACATGTTGCCACCAGCTTGGGCTCGTCACAAACCTCGAGATGGTTCAGTGCTTTTTCTTGCTGGTAGGTGTCATTAGGCGATCCTCGATAACGTGCTTCCATTAAGGTCCTTTCTAGGCAAAGGTTTGCCAGAACGAACTCAACCCACATCGTTGGTGCCCCAGTCACTAGAGCTTTCCAAAAGCTGACATCAATTGAGGGACATACATGTACACGGGGTTTGCTGTGCGAACGGCGTTGGCTATGGGTATGAATCGTGAACCCGGATCCAATACGCAGAAAACAACTGCTCAGCTGAAAGCGGAATCAAGAACATGGTGGTGAGGTCTGACCATCATAGCTTTTGGCTGCGAGGAGGCGTTGACTGACTTTATAGGGGCCTTTATTCGCTTGAAATGTAGGTCAGAGTGCTTCAACATATGGACATGCTAACTTGAACAGGGAAATTTCCTTCTCCATCGGACGGCCTGACACTCTTGGCGCAGACATATACCATAATCGAAGAATTCCATTGGTGAGGGTAGATGGGGTAACGGACGAGGCTGGTGCTGAGTTGCTCGAACCACCACATTGTGCCATCATTGGCTGCATGGTTGATCTATCGAAGATCACCAGGAGCATTTGCCAGAAGATATACTTTTCTAACCCCAGTATTCACGATATGATAGCTTTGACCAACCATATAGAGACAGAACTTGATGCTTGGGTTGAGGGACTCCCTCATGCCATCCGACCTTCCATACCAAATCAACTTCCGCAACGGTCTTCTCTGAACTCAGCCAAGGATGCGCTATGGATCAAACGACAGAGACTAGTTTTGAGTATACGCTATCATAATCTCAAAATTCTCCTCTTTGGCTCCCTACTCATAAGATCATCGCCTGCCGAGCGAGCAAATGTCCCGGGATGTCTAGAGAATGTGCGCAAATGCCTCGAGTCAGCGAAGCAGACAATCAACGTTATTTATCAGACTTACGCACACAATGACTTTTTCCAGACCTGGTATGCAATCGCCTCCCGGTGTAGTCTGAGACCAAAGCATTAATTATGACGCCAGGTTCTATAATGCGATATATACCGTTTTTGCCGCTTCTGTCGTCCTACTCTACGTCACGCAAGGTTCAGCCATCGATGAAGAGATTCTGTCTCTCTTCGAACTGGTGAACATGGCCATCGAAATCCTGGAATCCATGGACGAGAGCGTTGTTTCCCTGGAAGCTGCGAGGCTATTGCGGCACGCTAGAGACAAGGCACAGAGCAGAGAATCCTCGGGAAGTGCCCCAAGGCACAACTATAACAACATGAGTCACACTGCTCTTGACACCGATTCTGTCAGTCCTCCTTTTGCCCATGTGGAAGGTCACTCAACCCACCTGAGCCATTATTGGGGCTCGCTTGGGTTTCTCGACGTCAACGGAATGGACTTTGACATGGCAACTCAGCTTGGTGTTTTCGACCAAAACAACCCAATGCACTTATTTTAAGGCGATCAGTGAGGTCCTAGTTCTCATTCACGAAGGCATTGACAACGATGGGGTAGGATCTCTAACGCAAACTTGTCACCCTTCTCGATTCTGACTATGGAACTGAATGCTGTACGTACGCCGGCCGGTGTTTCGTTGATGATAACTGTGTACTTGCAGGAAGTTTTGTACTTCAAGACAGGAAGCGGATTAGCTCGCCTGTACTGAAAATGATATCTATATTCTAGATCAGAATTGGGTCTCAAACGATATATTCGAGGCTGGTGTCCGACACTGGCACAAACTACAGCCGCACGAACCATAGGATTATCATTTTGGCGTTCGGTGATAAGGCTTATTTCAGCAAACGGTGGAAGGAAAAGGTTCTATCATCCGACGTTCGCCGGTAGTTCCGAACAGTACCCTATGCTTAGTATAAAAATCGGCTCGTCATGGTGGAAGGATGGCGCAGGCTTAAAATTAGTGCCAAATACAGGACGGAACAGCCGGCTTCGGTAAAGAGAATGCAGAAGATCCGGGTCAACCTGGCATATTGAAGAAAGGAAGAGCAGTATGTTTGGAACAGAGTTAAGATTCCAAGCTGGAAGGAGTCCCATTACTCATTGTTACCACGAAGCCATGTCAAACGACAACGCCTTCCGACAATTTTTGCCTGACTTGAGCCAGCCTCGTTTCACAGCTTTGCAACAACAGGACGCACACGAGTATGCAGCAACATTCAAACGCGATGCGCAACCTGCTTCGCTGCACGCGCTGTGGCAACATTGGAGGAAATTGTTTCAAGAGTCGTTTCAAGGAATAACAAATGATGGATCGATTCAAAAAGGTCTCTTCGAGCTTCAGGACGAGCGTGTTCCTGTTTGTGAGATAGCGGTCGTTGCTCAGTCCTTACTCTCTTTGCTGGACGAATCGCAGAGGGAATGTATCAACTATCATATTGATTCGCCTGAATGGAGATCCTGGTCCAACCCGGAATTTTTGCTGAGCGACAAAGGCATTCGACTAGATGAGGCGAACGTTCATGTACGCGACACCGCCCTGAAACTACTGCAGTGCACACTGTCACCAGAAGGCTACCAGAAAGCTCTTGGGGCTATGCGTATCAATGGATTTCTCGACCGCTTAATGAATGCTCCGCGCATCTTCAACGACTTCTCGTACAATCTAGCGCTGTTTGGGAAGCCTTCAGCTACCGAGCCGTGGGGATTCTCGTTCTACGGTCACCATCTTTGCTTGAATATTCTACTCTATCAAAATCAGATAGTTGTATCACCCTTCTTCACTGGAGCCGAACCGAATATCATTGATGATCCACAAGATGCATATGCAGGCACGGACATCTTACAGGAGGAAGATCGTCTTGGACTACAGCTGATGCAATCCCTTCCACCTCAATTACAGGCCAAAGCCCAGGTATTCAAGCTGCTGCACGATCCATCCATGCCCTATGGTCGCTGGAATCATGACGACCAGCGGCATTTGTGTGGAGCGTATCGCGACAACAGGGTGGTCCCATATGAAGGTGTCAAAGTTAGCGACATGAGCGCTTCTGCCCGAGATCTAGTCACCGCCATAATGTCAGAATTTTTACTCTATCTTCCTACAGAGGCACGAAAGATGCGCTTGATGAAAACAAAATCTTGGTATCACGAAACGTATTTTTGTTGGATTGGAGGGTTCGGCGACAATGATGCTTTCTACTATCGCATACAGAGTCCAGTCATTATTGTTGAATTCGATCATCATTCGGGCGTCTTTCTTACCAATAAGACGCCTGCGAAGTTTCACATTCATACGCTACTAAGAAAACCCAATGGCGGTGATTATGGCATGGCCCTTAGGCCGTTAATGGAAAGGATGCCACAAAACTTCGTCTAGGAAAGATAGTTGATGGACTGATGCACGGCATTCCACCGTGTCGCATGCAACATGAATATTGTTCTAGCTATCGTTATCTTCTTAGAGCACGTAGAACTACAAATTATAAGACTAGGGGCCGTTTCCAAGGTTGATGTTGCGCATAATTGGACACATCTGATTTTTCGGAAACGCCTGAATATTATTTTCCTTCAGCTGCCATGTCATTTTTTCAAGTGCCGCCACTTTCTCCCGTAGTGTTGTCGCAGGAGCTTTCAATCCAAGCAATGAAATGTCCAAGCATTGTCAATTTGCGCAACTCAGGCGTCGTGTGCTCGAATTCTCGGGAAACCCGAAACGTGGCGGAATTGCCGGCTTGCCCCTTGCATATGACAGGTACCGCCATGATGATGAGTGAGCCAATCCACTCTGCTTGCCACTATCCTGAAATGAGTATGGGAAATATATTTCCACCGGAATCAGCGGCTTGAGATGGAGAGGGAAACACAAGACACTAGAACTGATAAATATGTACTTTCAAATTTCAATTTGCGACATCCGCTACCATGTCCATCCTCAACTGGCCTCAGACGCTTCTAAGCATTGCAGTCATCACCTTCCTAGTCTCCAAGCTTCAAAAATGGGTTCAAACCAAGAACAAGGTCCCATTACCTCCTCAACCTCCAGGCCTCCCCTTTCTCGGCAATATGCTCGATATCCTTAGTGCTACCAAAATTGGCCAACAGCACTTACTCTTCGAAAACTGGGCACGCAAATACGGCGAAGTAGTGCGTGTGGAAGCGGGCCCCTTCACACAGTACTTCATCAACAGCGACTCCGCCGCCAAGGAGCTTTTCGATAAACAATCTTCTGCTACATCGGAACGTCCACGATGGATCGTTAGTAATGAGCAGATTTGCAATGAAAAGAATGTGCTGTTGCTCTCTGCAAGTAATCCGCGATGGAGACACCAAAGAAAGGTTATACTCCAGGGTATGACAAGCGTTTCGCGTGCGGACGCTGATCTTCCATATTTGCATTTTGAAACTGCGAAGTTCTTGAACGAGGTGGTCAACGATCCTACTTTAGCAGCGTCAAGTGCACGCATCTTTAATTCTATCGGGAGATACACATATAGTACGTTTGCGAGTCAGACATTCGGTATGGAGCTACCAAACGCGGATGATCCTGCCATTGACTATATCTTCACAAGCGGACTAGAGCAGATACTAGGAACGCTACCCGGGACCTACTTTGTCGACATACTGCCTATTTTGGACCATTTACCGCTTTTTTTGAAGCCGTGGGAGAGAAAAGCGCGAGCTCTATTTCAAGATAACCTCAAATGGTGTCTCAAACAGATGCGATGGGTGCAAACTGCTCATCAAAACAATACATCCCCCGATTCCTTCCTTTCAAGGGTTCTCCAGGATGAGAAGATGGGCTTTGAGGATACTTCGGAAGCTGCATACCTTGCCTTCATGCTCATTATAGGTGCAGCAGATACCAGCAAAATGTCGACTTGGTCATTTCTCGAAGCAATGATGCGATTCCCCGAGGTCCAAGAGACAGCAAGAAAGCACATAGAAGCCAAAGTCGGCGTTGCTGATCGCCTACCTGTATATGAGGACCTGAAGGAAATCCCATATGTTCGATACTTGATGAAAGAAGTTTGGCGCTGGCGACCGCCAGTGGCGTTGGGTCATCCTCATACAACAACGAAGGAGCTGTTCTATGGCGGATATCGTATTCCGAAAGGCGCCCGCATCCATCTCAACGCCTGGGCTATTGGACACGATCCCTCCCGCCATCTCGATCCGGAGCTGTTCTCACCTGAACGCTACGAGGGCGACCTGACGACCAGCGAAGAAAGCAAAAACTCGTCAGATGTAAAGGAACGAGACCACTTTGCTTTCGGATCTGGCCGTCGCATCTGCCCAGGCTATCACGTTGCGGAGCGCTCACTGGCTGTTGCGATTATGCGGGTGGTGTGGGCGTTTGAGATTGTGCCGTCCCCGCAAGCAAAGATGCCACTGGATCCGAGAGACTATGTAGGCGAAATGCCGGGAAATCCGGGAGAATGTATGCCAGTTATGTTGAGAGTGAGGAGCGAGGCGAAGAAAAGGGTAATTGATAGAGAATTTAGAGCGGCTGAGGCTTCGCGTCCAGTCATGATTGGAAAGTTAAGTAGGTGACGACAGTTCAATGCGATCTGCAACCCAGAGCTATAAGCACCCTTAAATAGTAATGTAAATTTTCCTACCAAATGCCTCGACCGCATATGTCTTGTCTTTAGGTCCAATAGTTTGGATAAGAGGGGGGGGGAATAGGTTTTTACTATCGCCGTTGCTAGCATACCTCCTTCTCCTGCGAACTACTACATGATGAGGCACAATGTGGCAATGCTACTTTTATACCACTTTTTACGATGTCTAGGACATCTTTCCATTATTAAGACAACAACATTATAACATTCACTTAATATTTAACTGAATCTAATTATACTTATACGTTTCAAATAAAATTAGATACAGTGTAGAGAAATTAATAGGGCGCTAAGGAAACGCGCGATTTTTGTAACTAAGAGATTCCTTTAACACATGATATTACTACACGCTTGACCTAACTACGCCTTAAGACTCAGAAACTTTTAGAAAATGCACTCTCTATCAATCTGTGTACAAGACAAGGGGTTCCTATAGAGCCCTTTGCACCTTGCTTGTTCCTCCTTGCTCCTTCACTCCAAGAATAGGTCCGGTCTCACAAACACCACGTAGAACCTCCAAAGCAACACCGGGATAAGCATTGCGATGCTCGACAGCGCCGTTTTGACAGTAATGGCCGCATCTGCTCTCGAACCCTTCGCGGCCTCTGCAGCCAGGATAGGAATGAGTACAGCCTCGCCCACGCCCAGCATCAAATACGTTACTTTTCGGCTTCCGATGCCAGTGCTAGTGTTCGTAGCACCCACGAAGAGAGCTGTTGAAAGACCGCCGATGACAACGCCACCAAAGAGGCGCGCAAAGAGTATGGTAGCCGGATTTATATGTGCTGGGTTCCGTAATAGTAAAGAAAGCGTGGAAGCGGTGTTGGTGATTAAAGGTAACGTAAATAAGTTGGCGATGCCTTCTAGCAGGAAGGCTGTACGGATGACAGAGTTTTTTTTCGGTGGACTGAGGCCATTAGGCTTGGTATGCGATATTTCGTACACCATATCGGAACAGGTGTTTGTACGGTGCAAGAAGTTCAAAGCTCAAGGAGAGCATCCCACCGAATTGATATAGCCAAGGCGTCTCGAGACGTACACGTAACGTTTACGTCACGTCTAATTTCAAACGTCACACTATGTTCAATGGATTATCACATGTAAGTAAATAAATTATTATTATTATACCTACAATTAAAAATTAAGCTACCCCTTCGCCAATGGTAGGGAAGTGGTTTTAGTAAACCTCCATAACAACATACAACCTCACGAGGCTGCCTATAGCAAACATCAAGCTCCCACACAAAGTCGACACCGCCGCAGCCACCTCGTTCTTACTGAGAAGTAGAAAACCAGCTACCATGAACCCAAACCCCCCACCCGTATTCAAAACCGCACTAACCCAATCTGGATCCTCTGGTTTAGGTTGCCACCACTTTTTCTGTCCGCTAAGCGCCAGTATCGCATTCGCAATGAAGAACAAAAACCCGTGTATAATCTGTGGCCCAATAACCACGAAACCAAAAAGGGGCGACTCATCATCAACAACATTAGGAAAATCGACAATGCCAGCGTACATGAAGATCACACCACCGAAAAGCACAATTAGACCCGCTTGAAATGCGACATCCGTGGTAGTAAGATTGATGAACTTTGCGCGGTCGGGTATCCATTTGAACTGCGGCGTGCCTAGTAATGCTGGCTTGAACCTCGCGACGCCGCAGGTTTCCTCGTCCACTTCAAAGGTGCCGTGGTCGGCGTTCAGTGCGCCGAACGTGTCGAAGATGCCCGCGGCGAAGAAGAGGATGGAGCCGATGAGAAGGGTAATAGGGACCGAGAGAGGTTCTTCCATTTCAATTTCGGCAGTACCGGACACAGTCATTGGTTCTTCAAGCTCACGGGCTTCAAGGTGGTGGTGGGTCGGGTAGGGAACAGTATGTGGTAGCAGATCGATGCACGCGTTGATAACCAGATCTATACTCCCTATCAAGAATACCAGCGCGACGAGGTAGATGGGATCTCGGTATGGAAAAGTGGTGAAGATCTTTCGGACACGGGCTCCTTCTATTTTGCTGCTTTGAGGGTTGTCGATCGATTCTCCGTCGGCTTTCTGTAAGTCGTAGAATGGGCCTGGTGCGTGTTTTTCCTTGTTGCATGTTTCGCGGTATTCGACGAAGTCGAGGGCTTTGAAGTCACGCAATTTATCGCTGTCGCCTGGACGCGCTGTGCGTGGTATGTTGGGGAGCGGCTTGCGAACTGGGTGCAATACGGCGAGCGACTGCCGCACGTAGGCACTGCGCATTGAAGCGGAGGCATTCATTGTGGTATGAAAAACGTGGAAATTAAAGAAAGAAATGTTGAATTTATTTTCGAGATGTCTATGTTGGCTTAAGAGTGAGCTTCTGGGAAGGAGTCACAGTTAAGTGTCCACACCACCTCACACCGAATGGCATCTATATACGGGCGATATATAGTTATTAACATGTACGCGTGGGTGATACGATTATTGCGGCACTGGGATACATCCGGTTGTATTTGGAAGACATAATACCAAGACTGTCAGACGGCTGCGCCTCGGGTGGCTATTTGTGAAACAAGCTCTGTGACCGCGAGCTTATCTTGCATAAGCTTTGTTGAGTGTATCAAATCAGGACAGTTCTGTTTCACACCCCCTATTCTGGATTCGTTCTCTCGTTTTGGGGATCCCTTTAGTTGATCGCCACGTTGCCCAGAGAGAAAAATCTCCGCGGAGTGAGCTTAGTATCTCTCGCGTCATGTACATAGATGCACTAGTTAGAAAGGCCGGATAGAATGTCATTTAAACTAGAAAATCGACACTGAAAGTCAGGAGTTTTTGGAAGTAGCACCTACACGTATGATGAGGCGAAGCAGTTGCAAAAAAAAATGCAATATTACCTTTAAGAGGTATCCATCACTGTTTAGTCATGCGGGTATTTTAGGAACGGATTGGGACTGTTCCCAAGGTTGCATAGGCGAATTAAGTTAGGCTTTTTCTTGCAAGGGTTTCAGGCAAGTCATGCTCGGAGGGGGCTGAGGTCCAGTATTTTGTTTATCACATGCTACGGTAGTTTTATCAAAGCCGTTAAGTCTTCTGATGAGGGACTGGTCGTTTTAGCGCTTCCGAATCACGTTATTCTACCCATCTGCATTTTTTGAATCCGAATCTAAGCCACAGATTAGCTTTTTCGGAGATTTTTTTTTGGCGCAGGTACGCAGGAAATTTATTCATCCGACTTTATCAACGCGCTTTCCCAATGTAACCAGCTATACCTACGCTTTTCGCACTACACCTTCTTCTCCCCACCAACAATTTCAACCTGATCCACACCTCCATCTTTCTCCGCAATACTAGAATCAACGCTCTTTCTTCTCGTCGCAGTAATTCTTTCCTCCCCAGCAATCTTCTTCCCGCGCATTTGTGCCCAAACAGTCTTATGCACAGGCTTAGAGAACAAAATATCCATCTCCTCAAGTGTAATACCCTTGGTTTCGGGCACGAAGAAGAAACTCCAAACACCCATCAAAACCAAAATACTAGAGAAGAAGAAGTAAGCCCCGTAACCTAGATCGGTGATCATGAATGGGGTGGAGCGTGCTATGATGAATGATCCGAGCCAGGTGTCGGCCTGTGAAAATAGGGGAGTGTAAAGTTAGCGAAATGTAACTGGGAATGTTTCAATGGGACAGTGATGACTCGTTACGCCACACCATAGTGTGGCTAAATATCCAATGTCAGGGGCGTACGTACAGTTGTCAGCGACACACAAAGCATGCGGATATCCAGTGGGAAGATTTCAGATGCATACGTCCATGTGATACCTACATCCCAAATTTAAATCAGTAAGCTTCAAGCAACAAACTCAATGGGATAATGACACAGTGTTGCAACTGTACATCGGATCATACTCACCCTGCCAAGTAGCACAAATGATAAACCCGTTGACATAAACGCAAATCATGGCGAGTATGCCCCAGCCATCGCGTTGAATGACTCCTCGTGCGGCGGCACCTGCAGGATCAGCGCGCATGACATAACCCCCGATATACCACATGGGTATGCAGCCTAGGGCGGCGCCCCAGATAAGACCTTTCCTACGACCAACGCGCTCGACTATCACAAAGGTGAAGGTAACCATGCCTAAAGTCTTTGCGATCCCGTAAAATCCCGTTGAGAAGAGCTTGAGGGATGTGGTGGGGATACCTAAGGTCTCGAAGATTCTAGGGGCGTAGTAGGTGATAATGTTGACCTGAGGTTTTGTCAGTAGCTGTTCAGAATGGCAACTTAACCTGATGGTAACTCACTCCAGTGAACGATTGCAAGAACATAAGCGCCATTCCGATTCCCATTCTGTTGCGGGTACCCTTCTGGAATAGTTTCTTAAATTGCGCGGATTTGCTCATGCGCATGGTGCTACGTTCCTCGACCTGCTGGCGGATCTCACCCATTTCTTGTCTAATGTACGGGTGATCCGAGGGAAGACCTCGCAGTTTAGTCAGGATTTTTTCGGCGCCTTCGAAGTTATCTCCACGCGCAAGCCAGCGAGGGGACTCTGGACACCAGAACATCCCAAAGAAAAGGACTACGCCCGGGACTAATTGAAGTGCGAGAGGGATGATCCATTGAGATTGCCGTCGCACGTCAATCGTTTGATCGGTAGCGTAGTTGATCCAGAATCCGAGCATACCGCCTCCTTGCGAGGCAATTTCGAAGATGCCCACGAGGCGGCCGCGAATGGATGGTGGTGCTGTCTCAGCGATGTATACGGGTACAGTGAGTGATGAAGCCCCGATACCAAGACCAGCGATCGCTCTTCCAACATAGATCATATTTAGGCTCCCCTGCGATGCAGTCATGAGAGTACCGCCAAGAAGAAATACAAGCGCAGCCAACATGATGGTTCTCTTTCTCCCGATCTTTTCGGCAATGGGAAAAGTCAAAAGAGCTCCGAAGAAGCATCCGGCCTGAGAAAAAAGACGTCAATAATCTTTTTATGAGAAAAGACCTAGCAGCTACACACTGACCTGGAACGTAGATACAATATTCCCCTGAACGGTATCTCTCTGCGTCTTTGAAATGTCAAGCATTTTGAAGTCGCGAATGAAGGAGTTTAGCGCCATTGTCCCACCAATGACCGCGGTGTCGTATCCCACTAGAAAATGTTAGAGAATAACCCAAACGTAACTAGTAGGATTGCCACCTCCACACCAACACCCTCACGAAACACACAACACACACATAGAAAACATTATCACATACTGGCAAGAGCAGACATGGACGCAACCAACGTAATCACGTGGATGCGCCAGTTGCGCACTTCAGGCGGATCCTGCGTGCCCGTGGCGTGTGTTTTCCATGACCACCCCATAATTCTTTCAAAAGTTTTCTAGTTAGTATTGTATCTCTCTCTCGCGCGCGCAGGGGTAAAAAGCAAGTAAAACAAGTTGTTTAACCTTCACATGAACGTCGATGCGAAGCTCTATAAGTACCAACGCACACACGCACAAGAGCAATCCTTTTGACGTTATTGTCATCGTTGCCAACGTTCGCCAAGTGCCGCAGACTGCGGGGAAAAGACTCACGAGGGCGCAGGATCGCTTCGTCGCCTTCTTAAAATGGAAAGAAGCATGGGTTAAGAACTTGAGATGTCATTGCTTGGCATGCTGCGCGCGCGCACGGTAATGGTGTTTTGTAGAAGGCGCAGGCTTATCGTTGGTTGCTCATTTTTTGCTTGGCCCTGGGGTAGAGTTTGGGGTATCGCATGATGAGCGCGCTGGTGGGTCTTTTCGTGTGGGGAGAGAGCTCTGGGGAAGCTTGGCTTTTTTGGTGGATTGGAACTAGAACTTTAGAAGATGATTATTTGCGGCGTGGATTGGCTTGGATGTGTTGGGGTTGTGTTTATATACATATGCGCCTATACTCGAATACCAAGGACCAAGTATTCGTTTGTGGGGTGACGGTTATCTTTTCCTTCTTTCTCTCGCTTCCTTCCCCGGATTATTCCACCCCACTTTCACTTTCACTTCTACAAAAAACGCAGATACAATAACGGCTGTAAAGACCGCTAACTCTACACCAAAATACCTTATCATAGCAGGTACCAAGTAGCCAGAAATTCTTTTATACTGTTAAAAAAATCTCATTTCCTCCTTCTTCTCTCCCCTCCACGAATTGACCTGTCCTATCACTTCACACGTCAAAACCCGAAAAACAACGATCAAGGATTATGACCTTACAATAACAACTACCGAATACCAAGGATCAAGTCCCAAGTACCAAGTACCAAGTACCAAGTAATCCTTTACTAAGCCGGTAATTGTTTTCCTATGCCAGCGCATTGCTTATTTCTCCTCCCTCTCCTCCGTCTTCCCCCGAAGATATCCCACCTACCCCACCGGCTCTCATAGCCATGTACAACGCTCCAAATTATACTTCTTCTTTAGATAAAAATATAATGATGCCGAAACACTCACTACCCAGGTATTCTCCGTCCTAAAAAAAAAAAAAAAAAAAAAAAAAAAAAAAAAAAAAAAAAAAAAAAAAAAAAAAAAAAAAAAAAAAAGTTTGGGACGGAACCACTTCGATTACAAAAACTTCCAGCTCCAAGTTATACCCACAACAATCAGCATCATAATCACTACCAGACGAGATAATCTTATAAATTCCCCTCATACCATTTCCTCTCCTTCACACCAACACTTACATTAAACCCCCCCTCCATCTCCCTCCTCAATCTCCCACACCTATCCATACCTCCATCTTCTTCCTCCTCCTCAACCATCAAAAAACCCCAATCAGCCCCAACCGCCAGCAAAACATTCCCACTCATCATAACCCGAGGCTTAGCACCCCCTCCCCGCCACAACAAAAGCCCCCAGATAAGATCATCCCACCATCATCCACTTCTACCCATTTCCACGCGCGCGACCGCCGCGCCTTACAATCACATATACCCACCTATCGACCTACCCACCTACCCTCTCTCTCTCTCTCAAAAACCCCCAACTTATATTCAGCATTAATAGCCCAACCTCCCCCCTTCCTCCTCCCCCTTCCTTCCTTCCTCCGAACAACAACTCACCCACAATACATACAATACATGTAACATCTTTCAATCCACCACCACTACCACCAATTCATACACACACACCCCCTTCCCCCACACTCACGGAAACGGAGGCTCTACTTTAAAATAATGAGAAACTAAAATGGAAAAAAACGTTTTAAGGG
Source organism: Periconia macrospinosa (assembly GCA_003073855.1). Lineage (NCBI taxonomy): Eukaryota > Fungi > Ascomycota > Dothideomycetes > Pleosporales > Periconiaceae > Periconia > Periconia macrospinosa. The sequence continues at coordinate 19,409 of KZ805664.1, forward strand.
GGAGGGGGGGGAGGGGGAAATGAAGTTTGTTTATGTAAAGGAAGTTGTGTAGGTGGATGGATGAATGAGGTTTTGTTGTTTTTTTAAGGAAGGGGGGGTGGGGAGATGTGGTCAGGTAAACAGGGGAGGGGAGTTTAGTAGTAAGTTAGGTAAGTAAATAAGGGGGAAAAAAAAGGGGGGTTGAGAGTAAAGTAGGGGGTTTAGGTTAGGTTAGGTATGTAGGGTATGTATGTAGGTCACAGGTGTTTAATAGGGAGATGATGGGTAGGGGAAAAGTGTTGGTTGTTAGGGTTGTTGTTACGGGGTGGTTGTAAGGGTTAAGTATAAAAAAAAAGTATGTATGTTTTCTTTTTTAATTTTGTAGCCTAGGCTGAAAGGGGGGAAGGGGAAAATTGTGTGTAGCGTTTTGTTGAAGTATAAGGTACATGTATGTAGGTAGGTAAGGTTATATATGTATATGCTGTACGTGTTTATAATATTTTTTTATTCTAGTGAGGTGTCTAGAAATAAACTCGCTTTCATTTCATTTTCCCTTTCTTTTTTTTTTTTTAGCATTTTTTTTTCTTTTTTTTGCCGAGGTTGTTTTTTTCTTTTTACCTTTATATATAAATTTAACATTAAAATATATTACATAACTAGGCGTAAGGGGGGGTGAGGCTTGCAGGAGAAAGGAAGAGCACGATGAGTCAAGCCACTTTTCGATAAACAATAAAAGAGGCGCCAGCTTGCGCGCGCGCGCGCGTAGTGCCGATGCAGAGAAGGGAGATAGATGATGAGGGACGAGTTCCAGGGGAAGAAGGTTGAAGCCCCGGCCGAGTTGATGGGGAGCTGGTCACACACACATCATATCACAATTTATATATCAACGTTTGGTCAGGTAGGCCCCTCGCGCGCTGGCTACGGCGTAGCGTTGATGCCGAGTCGAGTCGGGTCGAGTTGAGTGAGGAAGGAAGGAGGTAAGGTGAGGTGAAAGTAGGCGTGTGGTGGACGAGGATTGAGGTAGGGTAGACGAGGAGGAGGAGGAGTTGTGGGAGAGAGGAGGGTTGTTTAATTGATCGGTGGTGATGCTGGGGGTGTGGATCGTGTGGATCTGTGGGGGTTAGTTAGACGGTGGGCGCTGCGAGGTGGGATTGTGGGGAGGGAGCGTGGTAGTTCTTAGATAGTTGGGGTTGGGGTGCTGCGAAGGGAGGATGTGAGTGTGATTGTTTCGGTTGCACATGTTGGGTTGACGTGTGTGTGCTTAAGTAGGTAGGTAGGTAATGTCTACTTTCTATTTTTCTTCTCTTTTGTTTGGGGAGAAGTCTGATTTAGTCAGAGTCGACTTGACAACTGTGAAGTTAGTCGATGTGAAAGATCCCTCTAGGGGTGTGAGTGTGTGGTGGATATAAGTCCCTCGACGTGTAAGAAAAGAGAAAAGGCACAAGATGAACGTGTATAGGTATTAAAATCGTATGCTTTGCTATAGAATTCAAGTACGACCTCTCTAGTGAGGTAGAGTTACTTATAGCGATGTAAGTACTGTACATCCATGGACCTAGGTTTGTACGTTGATTTTAGTGGAAGATGCCCAGACGGGCACACACGCGCGGGGTGATGCTGCATACCACGCGTGTGTGATGACGTTAAAGAATCAGATCCGTCCGTGTTGCGCACATGTGCATGTAGATATATGGACATTTAAAAGGTGGTGTTTGAAAGCTGGATTGCGACGTATTATGAAGTATATTTCTTAAATGTTCACGTAACTACAAAGGTAGTAAAGATCACAATGTGAATTGAGTGAAATCTGGAAGAAGGACCGTTACATGTCTGACATCCATGATCCGTCGAACTACCGGAAAAGCGGAGAACAGTCGGAAAATCCTCGCGGTTAAGGTGATTTGTGACAAGGATATCAATCCTCACGCCGCGAAGGAACTGGCCCGACACTTGATTATCGATCGTTCCGATCCTTCTTATTGGCGAGTCAATCTTACGTTCAGTTTATCTCCTTTGTCGCGTCCGAGGGTGCCATTTATATCCGTGACCTCCTCACGACGTGGGAGCAGAGAAGAAGGATATGCGGCAAGCATGACATCAAACCCGCAGTTAGCGTTGGCATCGTTCAACTCGCGTAGCGCCGTCCCCATCCGCTTCCTAACTACATGCGTAGTAACGTTGATCAAGCCCCCCGGTATGTTTGTGATTTGTAAGGCGGAAGGCGACTTCGGTCGCGCGGCGAGGGCGGAATTATTTGCGTCAGTCTGGTTAATTTGAAGACATTTTCGTTTTTGCTTATTCTTTGTCTTCGTTCCCCCTGGAAGGAAGGAACCCTTGTTCATTTGCGATTTTTGCGAAGAGGTAGCACGACTGACCTGTCTGTGTATATTACGCGGGACTTTTTTGAGTTGCAAATTGGCAAGGGGAGAAGTGTTGTGATCGACCGAGAATTTTTTTGGTCCGCGGCGATAAACAAAGGGTCGAACAACAGAACTGGAGAATGGCGTTACGGCGCAGCGAGAGCACGGCGAGAGAGAAGCAAGAGGAAGAGCAGGATTCGGTATCTGTGAATTCTGAAAAGTTAAGAGATGGACTAGGCAATGGAGGGTTGGAGAAAGACGATGAAGATGCGCAAGCCATCAACCCCCCAGGCAAAGAACGCGCCGCGAGTAGAAGAGGAGAAGAGGAAGAGCATATAGGTCTCGCGCCGGTACAATCGAACAGGAAAAGCCTAAGATCTGTTAAATCGCATCACTCGCAGGCCGGCGCGGATGGATATACGTATTTCGCCAACCACGACGATGATGAGGAGCGCCAACAGCAGATGAAGAGGTCCGGTGGAGATGGCAAGGACAATTCAGCGGCGCCTGATGAGCCGTATCTGGTGCGCTTCGATGGCGATACGGATCCAATGAACCCTAGGAGTATGGCTAAGTGGAGACGTTGGGTTATTGTGCTGATCTGCGCCTCGAGCTCTCTCTGCGTGTAAGTTTGCACCGTTGTGTCTTCTTTTCTTACGTATTTTCTTTCTTTTCCATTGTCGCTGGTTTATTTTTGGCTCATTTGGAGTTGGGCGTTGTGGCCTGAGTGCGTATGAGGAACAAGCTGGGAGAGGAGAAATTACGATCCTGCACCAATTCGCGGCGACTCAACAGTCAGAGATGGAGGAAGATGTAGCCAAACTCTGGTAAGGGGGGGCTGTGCGGGCAATTGGGCTCCAACAAACAATAGTCATGCTTCAACAAGCTCATCGAGCCAGGAAGTAAGGTCGTGAGACGTAGGACAGGAGAGAGGAGAGGGGAGAGATCAAGAGTGATAGAGGCGCAAGAAAGGCGTGCGTTGCAGCACTGCAATGCTGTCGTACTGTCGTGCTGCACGCTGCACTGATGATTTTTTTCGAGATTGCATGCATTGCACGAGCTACGAAGCTGATATAATACTCGGGAAATCTAGGACTTGTACTTCGTCGCTCTACACCTCTACGTATAGTCAATTGATACCGGAGTTCCACACGTCGCGGTTGGTGTGCACGCTTGGCCTCAGTCTATTCGTTGCGGGTCTGGGTACTGGGCCTATGGTGCTGAGTCCGCTTTCGGAGGTATGTGTGATTGTCAGGCTGGTGTTGCTATGCCTCTCCACTCACCCCCAGACTGTTTCATGGTTTTAATTTAATTTGCGTGCTACTGCTGATTCGACCCAGTTCTACGGACGAAGGCCCATCTATATTGGCAGCTTCACTTTCTTCTTCATCTTCATGATACCGTGCGCATTTGCGCGCAACATACAGACGATGCTTGTCGTAAGATTTCTCGATGGATTGGCAGGGAGTGCATTCCTAAGCGTTGCTGGCGGCACCGTAGGGGACATGTTTGCAAGACATGTACGTTATCACGTTGATCTCCGTCTTTCGTGTCATTCCGTTTGATTCCACAATACTCGGCGGGGGTGATGAGTGATACCCCGGTCAGGTCACCCCGGCTTGGGCATTACGATTTGCTGCATGTACCTCTAGTTGCTTTTGCCCGTATACTGATGTGTACAGGAATTGTCGGCGCCAATGATGGTATATACTGCGAGCCCATTTATCGGGCCTGAGATAGGACCCCTTGTCGGGGGATTTATTGTCCAGTATACGACTTGGAGATGGTGAGTCAATGCCTTGCAGTGCAGTGCAGTGAGGTGAGGTGAAGTGGCGTTGGGCCCCTCTGAATCTTGCATGTCGGGGTCGCCCCAAGCCTCCTTACTGAGAGAGATCTGGATCTAGAAGGGCAAATTGTGCGAATGGTGACCTTCTATTCCCCCGGAATTAATCCCGCAGCATTTGCATCTGTCAAATCTCGTTTCAACAGAAATGAGCGGTGTAGCTAACGAAGAGCAGGTGCTTTTACGTCCTGATGATCTGGTCTGGCCTCCAGGTAAGATTCGTGTTGCGCTGGGAGACACTACTGTAGATGAAGTAGATGACCATGGACTAACCATGCCCCTCCAGCTTGGATTGATTGTCTTCCTTGTCCCTGAAACCTATCACCCAGTGCTGCTCCGGCAAAAAGCTGCCATTTTGCGAAAAGAAACCGGCAATCCAGAATGGATCGCACCAATCGAAAAACTGTCGAGGTCGATTGCAAAGACGGTGCTTTGGTCCTGCATTCGTCCTTTCCAACTTCTCTTCTTCGAGCCCATGGTGCGTGGATCCCAATCAGGATGTGTGTCACGAATGGCAATACTAATGCAATGGCCAGTGCCTCAACCTCTGCATCCTCAGCGCGATTCTATTGGGTATTCTGTATCTGTTTTTTGGAGCATTTCCGCTCGTGTTCCAGAATAATCATGGCTTCAGTATTTCGCAGACGGGGCTGTCATTCATGGGACTGTTTGTAGGAATGCTCGTGGGCATCTCAAGCGACCCAGTCTGGAAGAGCTGCTACAACAGGCTTGTGCAGCGGCGCGAGCAGCAAGGGGGCGAGCCTGGCGCTTCGAGCGAGCCAGAGTTTCGGCTCCCGTCCACGATTGTTGGGGCATGGGTCGTACCCATCTCTCTGTTCGGTAAGCTTGATGCAGAAGAGATTTCAGCCTGTTTCTTTTTGAGTAGGCGACTAACAACAACACAATGCAGGGTTTGGATGGACCACGTATACACATGTGAGTAGTCGAGTCATTGACCTCGTGATGTCGAGTGATGAGAAAAAAAAAAGAAGGAAGAGAGAAGAAATGATCGTCATGCTGCTTGGCTCAGAATGCTAATACGCTGACATACGGCGCAGGTGCATTGGATAGGTACGGGTACCCGCATAGCATGACATGGCATGGCATGGCATGGCATTGCATGAAGAAGTTATTGATCGAGTTGCAATAATGGCTGACGGACTGCAGTTCCCATCATTTTTAGCGCCATATTCGGGACTGGGTAGGCTTCCCTTTTGCGGCCATGTAAAAGTCATGGAAAGATGAAACGAGATGCTGACGGCCCCCTGCGTGGACGCGTAGGGTGATTTGGGTCTACTCTGGAGTGTTTACCTTCCTGGTCGAAGCAGTAAGTGATGGATGGGCGCCGACATCGGTGGTTGAACAGACTGGGATTGACGTCGGCGATTGCAATAGTACCCACTGTACGCAGCGAGCGCGCTGGCAGCCAACAGTTTTGCGCGATCCTACTTCGCGGCGGCTTTCCCTCTATTTGGTGTTCAAATGTACAACCGTAAGTGTGGGACTGCGTAGAATGAAGGTGAAGAAGCGGTCACTGATGAGGAAAGGGCTCGGATACCCATGGGCAACTAGCCTGCTTGCTTTTCTGGCTCTCGCCATGGCACCGTGAGTAGGCCCGTCCCGGGCGAGTGGTTGTGTGTGTATAGATGAGGGTTCGCTAAGCTAGATGAGCAGATTCCCCATCCTCTTCTTTCGGTACGGTCGCAAGCTCAGGGGTAACAGTCGATTCGCGTCGGGATAACAGCACAGTTAGGCACAGGGAGGGGGAGATGGGATGGGGTGGTGGCAGGGGAGGCGTACGGGGGGCGGGCGGGAGGAGCGGCGCGGAGGTCAATTGCACGAGTGAAACGAAGAGGTACGTACATGGACATAGAATACCTGGCTGGTTTTGGAATGCTGGGGGTTGTATTGGGTGGATAGCAGGGCATCATGGACGATTCCAGGGCGAGGCCCGAGGTGTTGGCTTTGCTTTTTTCCGTTTTCTTCTGTTGGGTCTTCTTTCTGTTCTTTTTGCCCTTTGGATCCATCTGGGTGATGATCAATGTGATACAAACCAGGGGGGGTGTTCAAACTGGTGGTTCAAGCTGAAGCAGGCCATGAGATTGTTGTGCAATGGAAGGATGGCCCGTCTATGGAAGCGAGACGGATGTACAGGTACGCAGTGTAAAATGGGCCCACGTTGTTGTATACGAGATGGATCAAAGCGAGCGAAAGGGCGGTGGATGTGGCATCGTGATGGGATGGATGACCCTTGGAGGCGAGAGGAGGAATAGATTGATGATGGTGGGTGACACAGCAGCGATTGAGGGTGTGTTGAGGTGGAAGTGTAGAGGTGGCTGGCCAATGAGGGCAGGGGGCCAAGGGCTGGGTGCAGCTGAGCGAGCGTCTCCAGCATACATACCACGCCTAGTCCAAGTACCATGCCTGTACATGAATGCTACACGGAGCAGTCGTATCTTCTGCATCTTTGAATATTTGTGCATCTACGCTAACTAGTAGTCTATTACGTTTGGATGCTATTTTTTGAAGTGCCATGTGCGTGGGGCGCTGTCGTCTGGAGAGGACTACAGTACACAGTATGGGCTTGTCACACGAGGCGATGGAATTTAAGCGTGGAGGCGTTGTTGATACGATGAAGATGGGCGTGAACATGACCCAGTCGGTACATAGCTAGTAAATACATGTTTGAATGCATGTTCCCAGTGACGGACCTAAACAGGCCAAACACGGGAAGCGGGGGCAGAAAATTTTCATCCAGTTCATGGAGCCCGTTTCTTTTTTTTTTTTTCTCTGCCTGCACACGACCGCCACAACGGTCAGAAGACGGCCTCGGGGAGATGAACGGTGAAGAATGGATTGCATGCTGGCTATGTATTGTACATGTACCTATATGTATGTACTGGAGTAGCATCAACCAGAGCTGCGGTGTAGATATGTACGGGAATGTCATGGGGCGGCAGTTGGTGATAGATTAACTCGATGTCCATTTGCACCTATCGAAGTATAAACAAGAAGGAGAAAATGGGGTGTTATCAGGCGGTTCGGTGTTGGTTCACGATCGAGGGGAGGGGGGAAGGGCACATGTGGATGGGTGGAGGTGACAGCGGGCCCACCTCGGTTGTCGGGCGGATGACGAGCCAATCACCGGGCAAGAATAGGAATAGTGGCATGCGGGGCGGGGATAGCCGCTTGGTCTTCCTTGCACCTGCCTCGCCTTGCCAGAGCTTGCCCTTGCCCTTGCCCGCTGCGCCTGCCTGCCTATACCCACCCTACCAGAACCTGCCTACCGGCTTTTCCCTCCCATCCCACACCACACACGACCACCACAGCTTCATGACGACGTCTGCGTGCCACTGAGCTTCCCCAACCCACCTGTGAGGACAATCTATTGCCAAAACCTCGCGCTACCTCGCCCTGCCAATTTCCCTCCTCTGGCCTCCCAATTGCCATCCCAGCACAGTCCCCGCTTCCAATCGCCGCCCATTCGACGACATCTCATTCGCGCACCGCCGCACCGCACCGCTCTCCACCGTATCGCATTGCACCACACTGCAATCGAGCCTCTCAATTGACTTGATTCTAACCCACTATAACCGATAGACTCCGTGACTGCTGCCTGTCATACACTCGGTCAAATCCTCTGCGTGCCTTGGTCGTTCAGACTGGTTTTTTTTTTCTTCCGCAGAGGAGCCGCGGTACATACCCAGGAGCAACATAAATATAAGAGATAAATCGCACAACCGGCTCTTGGTAGCAGAAAAGACGCGTTAAAAAGAGAGTTGTGCTACGGCATCATTGGTTGTGATCAAACAGGCCATTCATTTCCTGGCCATTTCCGCCTCCACTCCCACATATACGCACTACTACACTACTTAGCCCAACGTTTCTGCTTCACCATCTATTTACTGCATATCCTGTGCATGGTGGCACTCTCTTTACTGTCTACCTACCTTTCCCATTTCCCCCTGTTAGCTGGATCGCTATAGACCTGGACCTGGACCTCCACCTTGACCCTCTTAGAGACCTAGGTACATACATAGGTACTCTTTCTTGTCCATCAGTTGGCCCCCTGATTGTCACGGGACCTAGGAGTCAGGCTCTCCACACTCTCTGTCTGTCTCGATTGACTGTCATCATACGTCGTTGAGCATCTGCGTCGTGCCCCTCACCCGTTGTCTTGATTGCCCCCCATCACCCCTCTGGATCGCATGGGAATGGCGGGCTGCTAGAGGCTCCAGACACTGCCGTTGCGTTGCGCCCTGGCAATCCATGATGCATCAGCGCCCTCCTGGGATGCTTCCTCTCTGTGCCTCTCCATTGCGTGGACCCATAGCCTGGCTGCCCCGGCCCTTGTACCACCCAGACCCATACCCATTCCCATAGCTCTCCCCACCCCCTCCGCGCGCCTCACGCTCACGCTGGCCCTCCTGCTTGTACACGGAAGCCACGCCTGACCAGCCAGCGCACCACTGTGCTCCACTCTGCCCGCCAAACTGCCTCCTGGGTCCCCTCCCCATTGGCGTGCGCCTCATCGCCCACTGCCTGCGCCGTTGCACTGGACTCGACCTCCACCATACCCCGGACCCTTACACCGACACGACGACGCTCGTTTGTCTGCACCTCCGCGACACCCCTGTGCTGCGCTCTGAGCAGAGCATCGCATCGCATCGCCAGCCAGCTTGGCGGGGCTCCTCTCTGGCAAACTCGGGCTGGCAGCTGGCTAGCTCGCTCTGCTGAGCCCTGCGTAGTGCAAGACAGACGCCGTCGCGCACCCTCTTAAGATTATGTCCACCCCAGACCGTCGAGATGCATCCTCTACGCCTGACGAGACTCCTGCTCGAGCCCTACGCCCAGACTCGGACGACGACGACGAAGAAGACGAAGACGCCGAAGACATGGCTCCCGAGCAGACCAGCGAGTCTCACTCCGACTCTGACCACGCCTCGCCCGTCAAGCGGAAGAAGACGTCCATGTCCGCCAGCAGCGCCAAAGATCCCACCAGGCCGCGCAGGAAAAAGGCCCGCAGAGCCTGTCTTGCTTGTCAAAGAGCCCATCTGACCTGTGGTAAGTCCTTCTTTTCCCCTCTGGCCTGTCCCTCATTCTCACAACCCCTCAGGCGACGAAAGGCCTTGCAATAGGTGCTTAGCCCGCGGTCTCGGCCACAACTGCATAGACGGTATACGCAAAAAAGCAAAATATCTTCACGATGCGCCCGACGGCGCCCTGGTTCCCGGCGTCAACGGTCACTACCCAACCATGCCTCCGCCCTCTCAGGGCCATGGCGCTGTCCCCGTGCCCCATCAACAAGCCTATTACACCCCCACGCCTACCACTACCTACTACCCACCGAATCCAAACTCTGGACCGCCCGCAATTCCTCAGGAGAATTCCTATGGTGCTGTTTCTGCCCCCATTTCCCCCTCTTATAACCAGAACCAGGCCTCCGGCGTTGGGGCTCCTCCCATCGTTTCGCAGCCTTCCCGACCGCCAATGCACCAGTTTGGCAGCCTTGCCTTCGATCCCAGTGATCCAGCCTTCTTCAATTTTGATCTTTCCAGCTTGAACTTCGGGAATCACTACGGCGCCCTGGAACTGGGTATGCTCGGCCACATGTCGTCGGGCGCCATGGAAACACCAGGCAACGAAAACCCCCTGAATCAGCCCACAGGCGTGTATAATCAGCCAATTCCCCCCACATCGTATGGGGAGCGTCAAGGCGTCATGCCGTTCGAAGGCTCGCCTGCGGAGTGGCAGACGGGTCCTCCACAGCACGGGAGTATGCAAGTTCAGACCCCCAGCACCACACCGGTGACGTCCACTCTGGACCACGGAAGCCTCCGCCATGACAGCTTAAACGGCCCTCACGCCTACGCCATCGCCCAGGGCCCGTCCAGTCTAGCGAGCGCCAGCCCCGCGTCGACTGACGTCCATTCGGGACATGATGCCAACGATAACCCCATGGCTGCCGCAAATTACTTCGCGAGTATGAACCAGCAGCGTGCGCGGAACTCTCCCATTCACAGTCTCCAGCAGCAGGGCAACCGTGCTGTGGCCGGTCCTGTGCAGCCGGTGCAATCTATGCAGGCTGCGCGTAGGCAGGCTTTGCAGAGCGAGTTCAACTACGATCGCGTCACGCAGCCGTACAACTATGTCGGAGCTTACCACCGCCTGATCCAAATCCTGGAGAAAAGGTTCTCCCCTGCCTCCATCCGCAGAGCAAAACAGGCCCTCGGCATTTTCAGACCCGTTCTACTATCTAACATGTCGGATCTTTCCAACCACGATCTTATCCACGCCGAAAAGAGCTTGCAAAGGTCTCTCGTTGCCCTACACTCCAGCTTCACCGAAGTGGGGACTCCATGTCTCATCTGCCGGCGTACCGGCGAAGTCGTGGGCATGAATAAGGAGTTTGAAATTCTCACCGGCTGGAAGCAAGATGTGCTCTTGGGTCGTGCGCCCAATCTCAATGTCAACCTCGGTCCGCGCGCTGATCGATCCAACGACGAGAACTCTACTGGCAGGACCAACACCACCCCGCTGATGTCCGGCCAAGAACCCGACCAAAGTCCGCATGCCGTCAACATCATCGAGCTCATGGACGAACCTTCGGCCATGCAGTATCTCGACGACTTTTCCGATCTGGCTTACGAAGACCCATTTGGCAAGGGCCATCGCCGCGTCAACATGCTGCGGTATCTCACCAAAGAGGACATGGTCCGTCTAATAGAACATCAATCGGGGGAGGCAAAGAACATCAAGAATGAAGTGAAGAGCGAACATTCGACCCACCACGGCGAAGGGGCATTGAGGCGGAATCTCGGGGCGACCGGGGTCATTGATGCGATGATCATGTGGCACATCAAGCGCGACAACTTTGACATGCCCATGCTGGTGTCTATGCAGGTAAGTTTCTGGGTTGTTTCTCAGATTTGCCTCGCTTCTAACTGTGCTTAGATCATGCCCATGCTCAAGCCGTGAACGTCTGCGCGTTGCTCTTGCCCCAACCATTCACACATGGCACGATAAATACCTCGTTCGTCGACGAGGAATTATCCGCGGTGTCTGCCTCCAAAAACATGCAGTGGCAATTTTCCGTCTCTCTCATACTCTCAGATACCCCTCAAATATAGGAGGACACATGTTGCATATATCAACCTCTGCATATACCATGCACTTGTTACAAACAACCCGCGTGGGACACTTGGTTCCATCCTCCCCCTGCCTCCCCCTACCTTTCATCATTTTTCAATTTCGGCGTTATCAAGACGGGCATTTTTTTTTGGGATACTGTTCCACCAATTCATCCAATCATTACATCATCATGGACAGGTGATGGGGATGACAAGTAGGGGGGGATTTTTTTTTTTTACTGTTTTTACTTTTTTCTCAAGCGATGTTGATGCTCATCTTTCGCATCATCGCGGCGTTTTTATATGGGTTAGGGATGGGGGGACGCATGTATAGGGTTTTTTT
>KZ805665.1:0-31050 GCA_003073855.1 Periconia macrospinosa
GGCTTGGCAGAGTGATCAGCTCGCTTGTGTGATCAGCTCGCTTGTGACCTACGTTATATTATATATAGCTAACCTTAGTGTTTATATATTATATTAACCCCTAAATACTAAGATAGGCAATACTAGAATAAATAAGTAGAGCTGTCTATATAATATAGCCCCTAAATTATAATATATGTGATACCGATTAGTAAGCTATCAGTTATCTCTCAACTGACACCATCTGAAAACACCAGCACTGACCGCACGAATCATGACTCAAGCAAGCAGCGATACGAGGTGTTCAGGTTAGACTCGATTGATACGCCACGATCACCGCCACACCTTCTTCCAGATCCAAATCGGATGGGGCATCCCTCTTGATTTGCTGAAGCCCATCGCCTCACATTTGCTCCAAGCGCAGGGCCTGAGGGTGGTCGCTGTTCTTTTTTGTTATAATGGGGTCCCCCGTCGACTTTGGGTTGGGCATTTTGGTGTGCTGTCATAATGTCTCCCCCTTTTGACATTTTGCTCGCCCTGGGTCGTCTCGAGGGAGCGATTTATTACGCACTGGCCTGGCCCGGCCTGACGCCGATTGCGCAGATATGGCGGTGTCGCTTGCATGTCGATCCCACAGCGAAAAGTGAAAACGCATGTGTGAGCAAGCCAAATGGAGGCTATGCAAGCGAAGATCACTGCCGGGTTTGGGCTCTCTAAATGTCCCGTCTGGCCCAAAACGGCTTCGCAAGTACAACGACCCAGGAATTTTCCATGGGTCCATGGCACATGCATCTCTTCGTGTCAGCACCACCAGCAGTTGAGGAGTCACGCCAGGAAGTTGTTGCTGTGCTTTGTTTTCTACATTGAGCACGGCAGCAAAGCAGAGGGGGAGCCGCGACCTCGTCTTATCAGTGAATTTGGGTGCAACGATGGAGAAAGACGGATGTGTGCAGCAGCAGATGACGATGTTTTGGCCAAACATGCGTTCTGGCGGGTGTTTTGGCTGGTACAAGTTTCAGATATGGGCTGTCGTCTGCCTCTCGATCTCGTACTCGCCCCGACCAAGGTGGGATGGATCATGGAGGGATACATATCCGGGATACATACAGCCTAAGTACACAAGACAGTACAGGGCATCCAGGTTGGCGTGGGCGGTCGTGTGCCTTCGTCAGCAGGAGACTTCGCATTCTCGCATGTGCTTGCGTGCTTGCCTGTGTACAGTAACCTGGCTTATCTGCGTGGTGTATAGACGTTCGTTTGCTGTCCTTAGTCCTTAGTAACTTACTGTAATCATCAAGTCGCGAATACCTCGGTGTGGTGCCGGAAGACCTAGTAGCCTTGCCGGCCATATTAGTTACCGCCCACGTCTACTATGTAGACCCATACCCATGCCCATGTCCCATGCGCGATGCTGCAAATCAAGCCAAACATGCATGAGTAGCAAGGACTCTGGTCCGCTTGTACAAGACAGGTAACTTATGGAGCACTGGCGATGGGGGTGCAGAGATTAAGGGAAAAAAAAGAAAAGAAAAAAGAAGAAGAAAAAAAAAATGACAAAAAAACCAAGGTACCGAAGTCGCCGACCGTGCCATGCCTGAGCGTCTTTGGGTGTATACGTGGAGCGAGGTACCGGTGGGTGTAATTTGCTGTGCGTCGTGTTTTCCAAATTCCAAGCTTTGGTGTTGATGCCTGCGCCATGAACATGACGTAATGTAGGCTTCCGGAGATCCGTCTCTCGCACTGTGCCACTCTCTCCGCGTCTCCCGTCTCATCCCATGCCATGCCATGCCATGAATAATCTCACCTTGTTGAAGGTTTACAAAAACCCCCCAATTGCCAGTTGCATGATGACAGCGATGAGCTGGTTCCATTACCTGGACGACCGACGCACCGCACACTAGCTAGGACGACGGTCTTTTTTCCGCGGCGCACGCCTCGTCCCCTCCCTCTGCGTCGTCCCCACGCCAGTCACTGGCTTTCAGGCTCCGTCGTCGACGGTTAGAGCCTACTATACAGGACTACTGTATACTAGCACACATGTAGGTAATGCACAAAAGTCATTGACGCCGCGCAATATCATTCATGATTGACCAACCCCGGCCTGCGCCTGTATCATGTATGCCACTGCAGGCATGCACGGCGCGCCAATCTTCTCCCCGCCCGCACTCCCACCACCCCACAGCACCCACCCGCGTCATCCGATTCCCTGCTCATCTGCTCGCTCATCGCATCAGAAAAATTCCAAAACCGCCAGACGTCGTTGTTCCCTGGTCTAACATGACCGCAGTCCTGCCGAGTCCAGTTTCGCCCTGCCTGCCCGTAGGCTCAGAGTGCCAGTGCTCTTCAAGTACCGCCAGCCCCTGATTGCTGCTGCTGTCTTCACCGAGTCCTGGTCTGGTTGTCACCACCCACACCCACCCAAGCCATCCATTCATCGCCCAACCGACACATCATTGCTCGACGCACCAGGGTCTTGCTCGCGACCCGCTGCCACATCTCCCCGTCAACTACTGCAAACCCTCCCAGTGCCAGGCCTGCGCCAGAAATTATTACCGCCACGCTCCACCTTGGTCAGCCCTGCCTGTCTGCAGTACTTGACACAGCGAAGCCTTTTTCCACCCCCTCCTCTCACACGCCGGTTTAGTCTTTTCCATACTATCCACGTATATGTAGTAGCCTGTGCCTGACCGTCATTTGACGTTGTTTCCATTCCCAGTGAGTCCCTGTCTTATCTCGTCTACGCCTTTGTCCCCAACGAGCATCTGCACCACACACCCCCTTCCAAAAGCAATCATCTGGTACCTGGTTATACTACCGACCAGGATGCCCTTTGTGCGCCTCGCATGACCTGCAATAAGATTGTCTGAGCCTACCCGTCAAGCCTTCACACGTTGTACTTCATTTGTCCTCGACATATAACGTCCCGACAACGCCCATGTCATTGCACATCCGTCGCCTCTTAACCGTCGCTCCCACTTGCCATTGACGCATGCTTACGCATTCGCCATGACAGAATACCGTCCTGTTTACTCCGACCGCGGACGTCTTGGTTATATTCCAGATCACCTTCCCGACCCTTCACGCCTCGGTCGTGGTTTCTTCCAAGGTCGTGGACGCCGACCTCATCGCATTCACATCGCCCGTGTTGGCCCCGATTCGACCCTCTTACGACGCCAATCCTCCACCAAATCCTACATAGTAGATAAACTGGCGGGGCCTCGCGACAACGCCAAACGTTTCCTTCGTTCCTTAATCGATACCCATTTGACTCCACCCAAACAAGCCGACGAGCGTTCGTCCCCACGGTCATCAACTAGCAGTGCTAGGACCTCGACTATATCCCCCCCGGAGAGTAGGAGGTGGTCGTGGGCTACGTCAGAGATGAGATCCTCCACAAGAAACTCAGCCAGTGGTCCGCTGGCACCTGCCGTAACTACAGGTCCGCGCCCAAGCTTGGCTGAGAGCAACCGGTCAAATGCTAGAAATTCAGCCAAGAGCTTAATCAGCAGCAGCATCAAGAACGTGCCCGACGAGAAACCATTGGCTTCCGGCAATGGAATCAGTGTTGGCATTTCGCTCACGGAACCGGTCCTGTTTCTCCAGGGCTTTGAACAACAGGATAGCTCAGAGAGGAGTACGGCAATGCTACGTGGAACTCTCAATATCCGTGTAACCAAAGCTGCCAAGATCAAAGCAATCACCCTTAAATTCCGAGGCAAAGCCATAACCAAATGGCCTGAAGGCATTCCCCCGAAGAAGGTTGAGTTTGAAGAAGTCGACTCAATCATGAGCCATACATGGCCGTTCTTCAATGCACAATTCCCCACAGCCGAGGCAGGAACGGGCGCAGACCAAGTGGAGCTCTTCAAGAGTGCAACTACGGCGTCCAACAGAACTGGCCTTTTCTCGGGTTCCCCCAATACCTCTTCCACGAATCTCAACACCAAGGAAGCGAAACGCCTATCTCTCGCGGTAAACCAATCTCGAAGCTTCGGGAAAGGTGAATCGCCGTGTGGCGGTCCTACCGTAGCACAGAAAGGATATCGAACTTTCGGCCCCGGCGAATATCAGTACAACTTTGAACTCCCACTCGATAGCCACCTGCCCGAGACAATCGATGTCGAGCTTGGTTCCGTCAAATACGAACTGGAAGCCATTATTGAGCGTGCTGGTGCATTCCGCGCGAATCTTGTCGGCACCAAGGAAGTGACTCTCATCCGTGCCCCATCCGAAGGCTCTCTCGAACAAGTTGAACCGATTGCCATCAGCCGTAGTTGGGAAGATCAGCTACACTACGACATTGTAATCTCTGGAAAATCTTTCCCCCTTGGTGCGCAGGTTCCAGTTGCTTTCAAACTCACGCCTTTGGCAAAAGTCCAGTGCCACCGCATCAAAGTATTCGTCACCGAAAACGTAGAGTATTTCTGCTCGAACAAACGTGTGCACCGAATGGAACCTGTTCGAAAAGTGCAACTATTTGAAAAGCGTGCAGATAGCCCGGCCACGAGCACCTTCCCTGGAAGCACCATGAGGATCGTATCAGGAGGAGGTGTTCCCTATGATCAGAGAGCTGCTGCTGCAAGAGGTGAAGATGTTACGTTGAACGACCCCACTAACCTTCTGGGCGATCTCTCAAGTGGCGATACAACTGTCGGGCCTACTGAAATGGAGTTCAACGTGCAGCTACCCAGCTGCCACAACATGAGGGAAAAGGATAAAGTGGGCAAACTACATTTCGATACCACGTATCAGAATATTCAAGTCCATCATTGGATCAAGGTATGTTGCAGTAGTCTGATTTTTCAATGAACGCGTGGCTAATGGCGAGTAGATTGTGATGCGTCTTTCAAAACCTGACAAGGACGACCCCTCCAAGAGACGCCACTTTGAGATCTCCATTGATTCTCCGTTCCACATCCTTTCCTGCCAAGCAACCCAGGCAAACACTGCCCTCCCAGCCTACTCGTCGCCCGAGCCCGCTCCGATGGCTACTAGAATGCCGGAATGTGGTTGTCCTGGAGCTCCTACTCGACGGACTTCGCCTTCCAGCTTCGTGCCAACGCTGGGTTCCTTACGATCAAGAGGTAGCGACGATGCAAATACAGCCAGCCCAGGCCTTGCACGCCCACAAGCAGCTCACATTGGCGGGCCAGTTGATAGTCAGCTACAACGACCGATGCACCTTCTTCGAGCACCTTCATTTAATCCGCCACCTTTCGAAGAGGAGGAGCCTCCGCCACCGCTAGAAACACCACCTCCTCTCTATGAAAGCATTGCTTCGCCCACCAGTGGTTTGGCAGATTACTTTGCTAGATTGTCTGCCTACGACGACGATAGCGATCACGATTCCGCAAATAACGATCGCGGTCGGGTAGAAATACCCCTTACGCCAGGGTCACGAATCAACAGCCGAAGCTTAGATGAACGACGGACCTGGTTACCCGTCGGAAACTGATCGGTTGAAGTTTAATAATCCATCAGATTTGCGAAGGCTCAGACTCAACATCTGTAAATACAATGATTCAACATGAGACGCACGACAGTATATACATGAGGCAACGCAACGCAACGCAACGCACACCATGACCAGCATTTTTTTTTGAACATATAATGAACGAAAACAGCATAGTGTTTATTTTGGTATAGAGAATGCAGAGGCATTCAGAAGGACCGGGAGATTTGGTTGCTGTGAAAAAAAAAAGAGGGGGAATTTATCTGGAACAGCATTTGGGATGTACCTAGGGGAAATTTGGAGCATGGCGAATTCGGGCTCATGGATTTTTTTATCTGGCATATCCTGGGCACATTTGTTTGTTTTGTTATGCGATGGGTTGGGTATCAATGGCTATTACGAATCGATGGGGGCGTAAACTAAAGGTTCATCACATGGGATTTCTTTTTGTTGTTTAGGCAAAGACGCCTCGAAGGCGTACATATCCTGGGACAGGGATAAGGCTGCATTTTTTTGGAATCTTCTTCTACTGCCGCTGTCGGGTATCTATGGGGATGCGTGTCTGTATATTTGGGCTTACCGCGGATCCAAGACGACAAAGGCCTGTCTATAGTTTGGTATCAAGTGGATTTTTACATGGATCCACCGACTTTTTGTTGAAGAAGCTGCCTTCCCCTACTAGCTCGTTAATTGGGCAACTGTGCCAAAAAAACCCCCCCCCCCCCCGTCTTTGTTGTGGTAATCTCGCGGCGTGTAGATGGTAAACAAACGGGTAGATGTTGCTAATGCAGCTATTTTCTAGTACAGCCTCACTCCTGAAGCCCACATAGATACTACTACACCGCTACGTGCGAATATGAGGCTTCACATTTGCCCAGTTCACACTGTTGTAACGACGGAGGATGAGTTTTGTGGTTTTTTTTTTTTTTTTTTTTTTTTTTTTTTTTTTTTTTTGCTGGAAAGAGAATGCAACGACTCGCCCCGCCGGCAGATGACGGGTGCGTGAAGCACATTGCATACATATACATATACATGGATGCGCTCAGATGAGCAAAATGTTCAAAGTCATGCCGACGGGATGTAGAAGGGAAATGATCCCCCTTCCCGCCGGTGAGTGCATGTACATGCATGGGCGATGCAGAGTCAGCACCTATCATGTTCCCAAAGAGGGAGTGACAAGTGGGAGGCGAGGAGGGGTAAATAGGTGACGGCTCATGATTGAACATTTGGGGTGGAGGGGCCGTTGTCTGCCCCCAGCGCCAACGGTCCAGGTCTCGTCTCGTCTCTCGGTTTCTGCAGCGCCCATGGCGTTATCGTTATCGTCTGTTTTCGTGCGTTCGCTTGTCTGGGCACGTGGTCGGCAGTCGGCTTGCCGGTTCCGGCTGGGCGAATCCCATCTCACTTGCGCGTCGTGCGCCGTTGCACGCCAAACTTTGCTGTGATGCTTGGTGTCTTGTAAAGGGAAACACGGGCCCAGGGTTTTGCGATGCTCGCTTCATGGTCGCCGGTTGTTGTGAATGCAAAAAATGGTGTGCGTTTGCAGCAAACAGGCCGTAAACGAACGTTTTCTCGGCAGACGGTATCTGGCTGGCGTCATTGGTCCGCAACGCCCGCGGTTCGCAGCGCGGGCGATGTCAGCCAAGGCTTCAGACTTGCATGTCGAATGCCCAGCAAAGGAACCCTGCACTGTTATTAAGAAGACTGGAGCCCCCCAAGCCTTTGCCATTGCCTCAGCTGTCTTCGCACTTTTGCAAGCTTTTCGCTGCTGCCGGCTTGACTTTTGCTGTCTGCCTGTGAAAGAAGCAAACCGAAGCTTTGCCTGCAAGCATTGAACCCTAGGTAAGTGGATCCGTGGTACCTTTAAACTCGACGCCCGTTCATCACCACCGATGAATGCAAAAGCGTCATTGGGAGCCTTTTCCCGAGTCACATAGACCCGATGGTTAGGAATTGCCCCCGATGGGACCCTTTTTTTGCTCCCAGTGGCGCCGAATGGCCTAACGGATCTCTTTTATTCATCCGCCTCCGCCTCTCCCCGAATCCTCACTGATCTTTCCCCAGATTCAAGCTAGAAATCGCTTGCAATTTGGCACGTCGCGCTCCGGCCATACATATCGGACCAACGAAGCGCGCGCCCCAGGGTCTCTACAGGACTACTTCCGCAAAAATCGTTCAACTCGGAAGAAGAGCAGTCTCCTGGCATTTTTCGGAGCGGCGACTGGGCGCACACGGTTCATACATGCATCGAGTTGGGCTTTGGACTGAGAGCGAGAGTGCCTGTGGCCGACTTCCTGGATTGAGCAGCTCTGGCCCCGGCTACGACATCCTTCCCACATAACCGATAGAGCTTTCTCTCTCGAATTCGCTCGTTCCTGTACAATTTGCACCGTTCGTATTCATCATTCGCAGGAACTCGCTTGTTGCGCCTCCTCGCTCGACCCGAGCTTCGATCCGAGCCACTGCAACTCGAAACGCCGCGATTTGTGCAAAGACGCTTTGCGAACCAATAAACAATACACCTGGGCTATATACAGGACTAGGTTAGATACAAAATGCCGGCATGGGAACAGCTATCCATCACCAAGCCGCACTTGGTGTACATCATCTTGGGCGGCTTCACTAGCTTGTTCATGTTATGCTCTTCCGTTATCAAAGAACGCCTATACATTGGTGAAGCCACGGTCGCTACCATATGCGGTATCATCTTTGGTCCTCATGCCGCCAATCTGATAAACCCCCTCGAATGGGGCAACGCCGATCTCATCACGCTCGAATTTTCGCGAATCGTCCTCGTCGTCCAATGTTTCGCCGTCGGTGTCGAATTGCCGCGCGCATACATGGAGAAGCACTGGAAATCAGTGTCTTTTCTGCTCATCCCCGTCATGACATTCGGCTGGCTAATCACCAGCCTATTCATATGGGGATTGTTCCGCTCGCATCTCAGTTGGTTGGATTCTCTGACCATTGCGGCTTGTGTCACAGCCACGGATCCTGTCCTGGCATCTTCGGTCGTCGGAAAGGGCAAGTTCGCAAAGAGAGTGCCCAAGCATTTGAGAGATTTGCTTTCTGCTGAGTCAGGGTGTAACGATGGCATGGCATTCCCCTTTGTCTACCTACCGTTGTACCTTATCCACTACCGCCCGGATGCTAGCAAAGTTGCTTTCCACTGGATCTGCTTCACCATTCTTTATGAATGTTTGTTCGGAGCTGTTTATGGAGTCGCAATCGGATATATCGCTAGGCGTGCTATCCGGTACGCCCATGAAAAGGATCTAATTGATAGAGAAAGTTTCCTCGTGTTCTACTTCGTTCTAGCCCTATTTTGCGCTGGATCTGGATCTTTGTTGGGATTGGACGATCTGCTCGTCGGGTTCGCATGCGGTGTCGGTTTTTCGAACGACGGTTGGTTCCTCGAGAAGACGGAAGAATCACACGTGTCTAACGTTATTGATTTGTTGATCAACTTGGCTTTCTTTGTGTACTTCGGCACCATCATCCCTTGGGCTCAATTCAACTCGGAGGTCATCGGATTGTCGCCATGGAGACTGGTCGTGTTGGGTATCCTTGTGCTCCTCTTCCGTCGGATACCGATCATGCTCGCCATGAAGCCGTTTATACCTGATATCAAGACGTGGAGAGAGGCTTTGTTTGCAGGGCATTTTGGGCCCATTGGTGTGGGTGGTCTCTTCGTTGCAATCCTGGCCAGAGCCGAGCTGGAAACAGATACTACGACTCCTTTGGCAGAGATACCCCCGAAAGGGTTTCCGCATCTGAACATCATCGAAATGATTTGGCCAATCACTTGTTTTCTAGTGATATGCAGTATATTGGTACACGGAAGCTCTATTGCGGTCTTCACCCTTGGCAAGCATATCAATACGCTCACCATCTCATTGTCCTATACGCAGGCCGACGAGAATGGCCCAAGCTGGATGGAGCGTATCCCACGCATTCAGTCTCGCTCCAAATCTTCCATGTCTCTCGGACGCCGACCCTCTGAATCTTCGCTTGACGAGAAGACCGAAACTTCTGGGCCAGGAGGTCTCCCACTTGGGATCCCAGGCAACTTTTTGCGACGCCAAAAGGAGGAAGACAGTTCCAGCCGGGCAAGTTCCGCTCGACCCACTGCTCGTCGTAGACGCTGGGATGCTGGACGTGGTCCGGGTGGACCTATCACTGAATCTGCCATCGCGCCAGTACGGGGTCCGGAACAATACGAAGCTACTTCGCCGTTGCAGGACTCAGACACCATTGCGGTTGGTAGTGATGACTCACCGGAGGGATCTGCTACTGCGAAAGAGAAGGGCAGGCGCCGTGAGTCTGAAGAGGAAATTTATGAAGAGGGGGACAAAACAGTCATCGAAGATGAAGAAGGGAACGTTTTGGGGGTCAGACAAAGTAAACCAGGAGAGTCTGAACAAGAGCGGATTAGAGCAGACAGTCGGGAAGCCAAGAGGTTAATGGAGGACAAGGAAGTCGTACACGGTGTTGCACAGACTGAGCATCGGGGAGATACGCCAGCTCACCATGCAGCCGAGGCGATCAAGGAGGGCATCGAGCACCCGAATCCTCGAGCATGGCGCAAACGCATGGGCAGCTTTACCGCTAGACATCGTCAACACGAAGGCGAGTCATCTGAGCACCAACGCCCCCCGCAAAAGCGCGGTCCAGCACTCGCATACCAGTTCGGTAACACCATCATTGTTGAAGATGAGGATGGTGAAGTTCTCAAGAAATATGATATTCCTGCTCCCGCTTCCAAAGAACGACCCGGCATGGAGCAGCGCAAGGGTTCTGTGGCTGAAACTGGTGGACGAGCACTACAGAGCTTGAAGAAAATGGGTACATACATGGGCATTCCAGCTACACACGAAGAAGCCGGACCGTCTGAAGGTTCAACCGCCGACGGGAAACGGAAAAAGGCAACCGCTCTGGATGAAGATGATGACCGCATTCGCTTCACTGTTACTGCAGGTGGACGTCGCATGAGCAAAGCAGAGTTCATCCAACAGATGTCCAGCATGGACGCCAAAACTCGCGATAAATTCATTCAAGACAGCGACGTCCCCGAGGGAATCAAGCGTGAAGCCCGACAAGACGCCAAAGATGCCTCCCGCCGACATGCAGCGTCCTCAGCCAACGTTCCTCCCGTTGTAGGTGAGGAAGGCCAGGCCGAGATCCAGCGCATTGAGTCTCCCGCCGCAGAACGCGAACAGCGGAACCGCGGACCCGAAGGTCTCACGCTGGTAGACAGCAACGAGGAAGACATCCCCTTCCACTCGGTGCGCAAAGAACTTGCAAGCCACTCCCAAAAACCCGGCAGCGGCCGCGCCGAAACCGCAGCACAGCGTCGCCGCCGCCTAGCCGAAGGCACCGAATCCCCCAAACGACAACTCGACAGCTCCGCCGACGACGAAGACGACGTCTCTCCGCACCAGCGCGGCCGACGCATGGGCAGCCCACACAACACATCGACCTCGCCGCAACCGCACCACAAATCGCACATGGACGAAGGCGAAACAGCCGCCGAGCGCAAACGTCGCCTGGGCGCCCTAGGCATGGGCGGCGACGACGACAACAACCCCGACGACTCGGACTCGGACGCCGAGGAAGCGGGCGATCCGCTCCAGACGGGCCGCGGGACCCACCACCACCACAAGGCCAAGGCCAAGGCTGCCGCGGGGGGAGAAAGCAGCACTTTTGGCGCTGGTGGTGCTGGTAGTGCCTCCGCTTCTTCGCGTCCCCACCATCACCAGCAACAGCAGAGGAGTAGCAGTAGTAGTACTTCGCATCTAGCAGCACCCCCGAGAGCCCCCGGGATTCGCTTCGCGGAACAGCCTAGGATCCCGACAAAGGATGAACGGGCTAAGGAGGATGCGGCGGAGAGGGAGGTCCAGGAGGCGGCTAGTAAGGCGAGCGCGAAGGGGAAAGGAGGGTTGAGGGGGTTGTGGAAAAAGTAACATGCATGCATGGGGGGGTTTGAATGTGTGAATGTGTGTGTGTGTGTTTTTTTTTTTTTTTTTTAATAATATAGATGGCGTTTTTTGCAATCATGCATATGTGCTTGTATGCATGTATGTATGCATCTCTGATGTTTTTTCGAAAGTATGGCATGGGTATGGTTGATGTTGATGTTGATGCATGGATGGATGTGGGGGGTTTTTTTTTTCTTTGTAGAGGAAAGTTTTATATCTCTGGTCAGTCGGTTGGTTGGGTCTTTCTCTTTCTTCCCCCCTTCCCATCTTTTAAATGAGAGGCAGGGAGGAGGGGAAAAAACGGTTTATTAAAATGAAAGAGGAAGAAGTAGTAGGTGTTGTTCTAATAATTCCTATTTTGCGCGGGGTTTGTGTAGTGTGGTGTTGTTGTTGTGGTGGTTTATAATATATCATACGTTTTCATTTGGATTAAACTACTGAAATAAATAAATATAATAAATAAGTTATGTTAGATGGATGGATAGGAAAAGTTGTATACGTGTGTGTGAATGTTAAGTTATATTATGTGTGTGTGTTATGTTATGTGTAAAGGTTATGGGAATGTGGGTTTATTGTATAATCCCCTGTATATACTTCAGTATTGATGGCTATAAAGGTAAGAGTGAGACTGAGAGAGAGAGTAAGAGAGAGTAAGAGAGAGAGGGAGAGATTGACATTTACATACATATTTCCCCCGAAATATGATGGCGTGGAGCGAGTACCGCGCTTTTTCTACTGATGTCTCCGCCCACGCTAGTGATTTCACTGCAATCTTTCGCCCCGGGGAAGAGTTGGAATACGAGATGGGTGTGGTGCCTAAGCTAAGTTTCACTGCAATCTTTAGCCCCGCGCGGGAAGGGTTAGAATACGAGGAATACGTTAATCTGGATTTCACTGCAATCTTTGGCCCCGGGGAAGAGTTGGAATACGAGGTGGGTTTTCAACCCAAAGTCGGAAATTTTACTGCGACCCGATATGCGACCCGCTACCAGCACTGCAATCTTTGGCCCCGGGGAAGAGTTGGAATACGAGATCGCAACCTTGTTGAGTTCACAGTAGGTATATGTATCGATGACATTTCACTGCAATCTTTCGCCCCGGGGAAGAGTTGGAATACGAGGTCTTCTTCAGCCTCATCTAGCATAAGCTTTGCTTATCTATCTTTATTGGCAATGTTTAGGCTCCCTATCTCGTTGGAACTTATTAAATACAGCGTCGCACTGAGTCCGTGTGTTTTTTCACTGCAATCTTTCGCCCCGGGGAAGAGTTGTAATACGAGATCGCAACCTTCCCAACAAAGTAAGTATAAGAAGGAAAGTGTTGATGTATGCTTACTGTAGGTGCCCCACGTTCAACTGCAATCTTTAGCCCCCCCTTGGCGCGAAGGTGTGTTGGCCCACTCTGCATGCGGATTTTTGAAGTTGCCTAATTAGGTAGGAGTTGGGGATAGGTGTGGATTGTAACAGCGTGAGTGTTCGGTTACACGACATGTAGCTTGCAGGTTGCTTGCAGGTTGCAAGAGATTAAACTTCCCAGTTAGGTAGGTTTATAGGAAAGGTGTGGATTGGCAGATTGTTACACAAGGAAAATCAACCCTTCCTAAGTAGGTAGGAGTTAGGGAAAGGTGTTGATGTATGAACGTAGTACACGGCAGACTTCTAACTTTCCTGAGTTAGTATGTATGTAGGAAAGGTGTAGATGCATGGATGTAGCACAATTCTGAGGCTCAGCTGCAGATATTGATGACATCAGACTTCCAACTTTCCTGATTTAGTATGTATGTGGGAAAGGTGTTGCTTTATGGGGGGGTACAGCATTAATCGCGTGGATTGCAAGGGTACACAGTACAGATGCAGGTTCAGGTATGACACGAGAATTCCAGGTTTCCTAACCCAGTAGGTTCGTGGGAAAGGTGTTGATGCATGGACGGTAGTACGCGTGGATTGCAAGGGTACACATTACAGATGCAGGTTCAGGTATGACATGAGAATTCCAAGTTTCCTAACCCAGTAGGTTCGTGGGAAAGGTGTTGATTGTAGTTTGCATATTTCTGATGCAAGGGACAGATGGCACAGTTTTAACCTTCTTAATTAAGTATGTTGTTAGGAAGCATTGATAACTGACCGGCGTTTGAACCTGGGAGAATGGATTTGCGTTTTTCTCCACTTTTTGAATCTGGTGGGTTTGCTGAGAACCGTTGATGTGCGTACAGATTTTAAACCCGTGAACCCCCCCCCCCCCGCCCCCCGTTTTCAACACTCGCTGTATCTAGTAAGTCCCTTAGACAATCGTTGATTATGGCAACGAGAGGCACTGTTACAGAACGTCTTCGTCTCCCTCATCGAACAGGCTACTGAACCATTGGGAAATGAGCTTCAAGTAGGGTTGAGCGCTACCGACCCCGCGTGATGGGTGACTGGCAGTTCAACTTCCCATCTCCAGTAAGTAAGGAGCAGAAGTGTGGATTGCCGCGACAAACGGGGGGCATCTAGGTGGAAAATCTTATTGGATCCTTTCAAAGAGCCTAAATAGGCAAGTAAGGTGCCAAAGTGTTAATTGCTGTGACAAACGGGCGCGCGCCCTATTGTAAGAATGTTATTGGATGGTTTGGAGGCGGGACGGTGTAGGATGATGATCGTGGGGCTGCCGTTGGTTGTTTGAATGACGGCCCGTTCATGGTCTGGATTCGCGAAAAGGCCAAGTCTCCGGTTACCCGTCTGTCTAGTAGGCCAAGGATATCGACCCAGCGTCCTCCACAAACCATGTACACCTTCCGTATTCAACTAACTACTCATTCTTGGAGAAGGCTTGGTATTGTTAGTGTGTAACCTTGTGCGAGACTTGGGGTCTTAAATGTGTGTTGTATTCCGACGACATTGTTGGTGATGACAGGAGTCCGTAGGATCCGAGATGGTGCAGAGGGTTTGAACCTCCTGGGACCTAGGGGTTTGGATGGAGGCCTGGAGTTTCCGCGATGTGTGAGAAAGATGCTGTAGATCAGCATGCGCACGGACGGGCACACTCAGTGCTGAGATAGCACTTGAAAGTATGTGAGTGGGATGCGAGACGAGACTCGTCCTCCTTCATCTCGTCTCATCTTTCCTTCTTCATTTTCGTTTCTCGGACCTTTCTCGCGGGTTGCGTGACTCGAGGGTTGTGTGATGATGTGGTGAGAGCCAGGGCACAAATGTGTGTCGTGCCCGTTTGGGGCGCGCTATATACAGGTACGGTAAGTAACATCCTTTGGTGGTGGTTTGTTATTTTTAAGGAGGACGTTGTATTTTTGTCTACTTCGGATTTGACATAACAGTGATAGTGCGGTAATTATAGCTGGTCCTGGACGCGTCTCATGATTAGTCAAATGCATTTTCATGGTATTGGCCTGTACATATACACCTGTCCTTACCTTCATACCTAGAACTATATTACATATGCATTGAAGGTAAGTGAGGAAGTCATCAAGGAAAAAAACTATAGATAACTAGCTATGTCGATTGTTGTTTCACGATGCAGGATTCGCTGCTCTTCTCCTTACATCAGCACAGAAGTGCAATTAACATTGAAGAGTGCGTATTTCAATACAAAAACGAATACTGTACAGCACATGCACCTCAAGCGCCCGTTCCTCTCACACATGCAGTTGGAATCCGCGAAGAAACATGTTCCCTGAATCGTTCCCGTAGATTGTTATGGCCAGGGAGCGATCTAGGCTAGAAGCATAGCCCTGAGGCACTTTGGACCCCCGCCAAGCCCAGTGAAACAATCGGAGAGGCTTGCTTGAAACTCACCACTGCACAACGGCACAGCATCACATACGCGGCAGTCAAAGATCGCCAGGCTCGACCGCGTGCACATGCCCTTTGGTGCCTCACCAGGGGTCGCGGTCTAAGCTACGTACTATCATCGCCGAGCGTAATACAAGCATTCACCCAAGAACCTCATACGCCAAGCCCAAGCTGTCACAAGGTCTTGAAACCGCTTTCCCCGCGTTCGAGAAAGATGAGCGACTTGAGGAATAAAAAGAGGGTCGGACTCCCGTGGTTGTTGGGCTCGATAGTATATGGGTCCTCTGTCCCCCGATTTTTTACTGAAGATGCCATTTATGAATCCTAAAGGCATGTCGACCCTCGGACACACTTTCAGGTAAGAATACAACAAATACTCGTCATTCTGAAAATAACTCGGTTCACTAACATCCGACAAGAAACTTTGACCAGACGATTCTGACCATCAAGGTCGGAAAGGGAGAATACCCGGAATCGTTCAGTTGTCATCGAGAGCTATTGAGAAGATGCTCAACATACTTCGACAAAGCCCTGCAACAGGAGGGTTCATCACCGTACAAGAAAGATGGAGAGTCCTCCCTCGAGCTTGAAGACACAAACCCAGATGTTTTCGACGCCTTCATGATGTGGCTGTACACGGGCTACATCCCTCACCATCTAATCGAAGGCAACAAAGAGACCAAGCCTCCCACCCACTCCATCGATCTCAGCCACGGCGAAAGCACAGATGAAGCACATACCGAGTCAGAATCTAAAGAGGATCCTGCCTCCGACGACGTCGATGCTGTATCATGGGGTATCAGCCTCGACAATGACGACCCGCCCCCAGCAGAAACCCAACAACCTGAAGAGACCCCCGCCGCCCTAGAAAATGGCGCCGAAAAGGTCCCCGGCGATGGTGAGAGCGAAAAAAGCGCGCCGACCATGATGTCCATGCCGCCCATCCGCCTCACGGCAGCCGACAAACCCGAAGTCCCCAAAGAAACCCTCTGCCCATGCTGCTCGCGACCCTACAAGTGGCGCGGGCTGGAAGGCTTCCTGGAGCGTCGCTTCATCTCGCTCTACATCTTCGCGCACCGCTACGAGATCCCCAAACTCCGCCGCGCCGTCATCCTTGCGTGGCAAACCAACGACGAGATCCTGCAATCGATGCCGGACCACAGCAACGTCATCGACGCCTACGAGAACCTCCCCGCCGACTCGCCCCTCTGCAAGTACTTCCTCGACATGTACAGCGTATACTGGAACCCGGAAAAGGACAACGAACGCATGACGGCGCTGCGATCGCAGCTCCCGCAGCCGTTCCTGTTCGAGCTCGCGACTACCCTGGCGAAGGGCGAGAGACCCAAGTCCGAGAAGGACTGGTGCGAGTGGCATGAACATGAGGATGA
Source organism: Periconia macrospinosa (assembly GCA_003073855.1). NCBI lineage: Eukaryota > Fungi > Ascomycota > Dothideomycetes > Pleosporales > Periconiaceae > Periconia > Periconia macrospinosa. Next base: position 16,583 of record KZ805665.1, read on the forward strand.
CGCCGCGAAGAAGGCGTGCACGGATGAGATGATGAAGGATCCCGCGGCAGCTAAAGCTATTAAGCGCTTGAGGGATACGAAGGGCTGGAAGGGCCTTGTCATGAAGAAGGGGAAGAGATGATGCGTTGACGCGTGAGATGATGAGCTTGTAAAATTGCTTAGCATATGAGGACCATTGGCGTTTTTTATTTTCTACGGCATCGGACTCACGGGCATATTGGGCTGTTTTTGTTCAGCAGGTTTGAGCAGAGATATATTACTACTTTTAGATGAATCTGTATACCCCCCATTTACATGAATATTTCTCTTCCGTCTTGACTCGCGTTCTTTGGTGTGCATGGGTTGCAAAGGTAACAAGCATATACTCGTCAAGTGTCAACTAGGTTGGTCTTGTCTGGGCAAACATGTCTAGTATCGATAATTCACACTTCTCACAATGTACAAAAAAGATATCAATACTAATTAATGCTCACACTCCGTAGTGTCATCAAATCCTGTTTCAAACATGCTTTCATTCTCCTTTGTCGTCTTCTATATATAAACCCCCAATCCTATATCCACTGATGGAGGGGAAAAAAGATAATGATGATGTAGCCTCCCCTCCCTCCCGCATCTCCCCCTATAATGTTACTTTGGCAAACTTTAAAGGTCAGGAAGGTGACAACGAATCCACGGAAAACAAAAGAATACTCATTCCTACGCCATACAAAAAAAAAAAGAGAGAGAGAAGTTGGAAGACGTACTCCAATTCCACATAACCCAACACCGCAAGATCCGATCCTCATACAACCCTTCCGATCTTCTTTCTCCCTCGACTTCTTCGCTCCTCCGCTCCTCCCTCGACTTCATCATCACCCAGCCGTAACCTTCCTCATCGTAGTCCTCACCACCCGACTCGCACTCGCAGTCTTCGTAACAGTCCTTGTCGTCGTACTCGTCGTCGCCTTGCCCGAAACTGTAACATATTGAATCGACGCGGTAGTCCTCGCAGTCGTCGTCACCACCACCACCGTCTTTGTCACCACCGACGACTTCACGCTCGTCATCGTAGCCATTGCATTATATCTCGCTGGAGTCGCCGGCGCGGGCGCGGGCGCGGGTGCGGGAGCGATCACCTTCGTTGTCAAAGTTTTGGTGCTATACGCCGTCGTTGTCGCAGTCGTTGTCGCCGTCGTTGTCGCCGTCGTTGTCGCCGTCGTTGTCGCCGTCGTTGTCGCTGTCGTTCTCGCTATACTTGTAACCGTTGTTGTCGCGGGTTGTGGTGCGAGGGGTGTCGCTGTGGTGGTGGCGGTGCTTGTGGTTGTAGAGATGAGGTAGGAGGTTGAGTATGAGGTTGAGGTGAGGGTTTGGGTTTGGGTTTGGTTGATGGTTAATGAAGCGATGCTCGTTGTGGTTGTTGAGAGGTAGGTTTCGGTAATGGCGTACGATGGGAAATTGCAGTCGACGTCGTAGTAGTAGTAGGGTTGTGTTCTGTCTTCTACGAAGTAGGTTTCTCTGTTGGGGGGTCGGTTAGGTTTTGGTTTGGGAAGATAGGGTGAGGTGTGGGGAGTCGCGGGACGGGATGATCATGGAGTGATTGATTCTTCGAAGGGATGTGTGGCTCGGAGAGAAATAATGAGATATAGGAATTGAATGGAATCAAGATAGAGGTATATTCTTACGTCCAGTCGGGGTAAAACTCGCAATACTGCGCGTCCCCATCCGCAAAGTAACTATACCGGAAACTCTTGCATTTTGGATAATCGTTCTTGCAGAAGTCGGCACACAGCGCGAATACCGATGGCGCTCTGTAAAAGAAATTGCCCATGTAGAAAGACGACCCATCGTTGACTTCCGTGCCTAAATTACCGCAGACTTGCACAGCTGCGACTTGTGCCACAAGAAGGACCGAAAGAATGAAAAGGTGTGAGGCGATCTGGAGAGGTGACGGGAGCGACATTACGAGTTGTTTGGATTAGTATTGGATGAATGGAAGGAGGGAAACTTGGTCCGGTTGGGTGTGCTGGAATAACGGAAGGGTTTGCTAGCCGTGTGGATATGTTTTTGTTGTGGTTTTATGGCGACGCGGAATGGTCTTCTCATCGTCACATGGAATGCGGAGCCACAGAAAGGATTCGACTTCGTCATTGTGGCACAAATGGGTGCACAAATTGAATGAGTTTCTAGAAGCCAACATGATGGATCATTTTTCGGCACAAGGATTTCGTGTGATATTGGGTCCTGTTGCTTAAAAGTACTGCAGAAATCCAAAAATACAGATTCGGAGATAGAAGACTATATGCGTAAGCGGGTCGCAGAGTTGTGAGAATTCAGGACAATGATCTCAACCCTTGATTTGCTCATTGGATCAGGATTCACGACTTTTGATGAGAGCGGATTTTGAGATAGATAATGAGACCCGGAACGCTCGGAAATCCCGAGCGAATTACATCTGTAAAGAGTTAACATTCTGTTAAGCCGCACCAGTTGTTCAGCCCAGAGTCAACTCAATAGTCTCCTTCTCAGTCTTCTCCCATACCCCCTTCTCAACCCTGCCTAGTGCTTTTCGGTAAGCTACACCATCAACCCACTCGACCCATAGCACATTGACAAATTCATACAGGCCTCCGAAATGTTCCACTGCTTCCCATTCATCAAAGCTTTTCTCATCAACATTCTGATTATCCACGGAGCCCGCGGATACCTCGACAAGCTCCACAATGTCCTCCATGAGATGTTGCTTTGTAACATATTCACCGGCGTTTTCATCCCATGTATCCACTGAATCAGAGTTGAGACGTAAACATCCAGCCCAAGCTTTTTCTTCGGTAAAAAGTTTTACCGCTCTGCAATTAGAAGCCCGGCTTGCGTATGTTTGTCCGACTCGAAGAAAAGCGCGCACAGTTGTACAGTGCAGATAACGAGCGCTCATCGGGGGAGTATGCGCTATGCGTTGATTACGTATCGGGATTGGATAACGAAATGCTTGTAGAGGGAAGTCGGAATGATAGAAAAGATATCGGTTTTCGACGTCTTGCACACACGACCACTGTGTGCCAGTAGTCAATGTTTCAGGGTCGGCGGGTAAGTCCAGATACTGAACGATCTGCTTGATTGGTTTGCGAGGAGATTCGAGACTTATCGAATAACTCCATTCGACGGTGCTTATTGTCTTCCAAGTGGTCTGCGGGGACAGATACGTTTCTTCTCCTTCGAACAGATAGTTTGCGGCACTTCGCCAGCTCTCGGAGTTCAGTGTACCAGCCCAACCGGCCCAGGACCAAGAGGGAAGAACCGCATCTGAAGCGGACATTTTGATTGGTTTGCGACGATCCATGGCCCTATACGGTTGCCATAGAAGGGCGGCATCAAAGCACATCGCCGGAATCCCGGATATGATACCCCCTGGAAAAACGCGACTTAAATGGGACAAAAAACCAGCGAAAGCATCCAGCACATCCTCAGGGAACGAAAGCTCGCGTACGTTGAAGAGGGAGACAAGACGAGCATACCTGCTCATATCCGGCCAAGACGGAAAATCGAGTCCAGTCGAGTCGTCCTTCAAGTGCGCAATGGAGGAAGCCCGGGCATGATTGTGCTCGGATTTCAATTCGGGCACAGTTTCCATAGACACCTGTTGAGTTTCATGCCATGCTGATATTCCGCACTCCCAATTCACCGTGCCATCTTGGAAAACCACCTTGCGCTTTGAAAAAAGATATTCTTGCAAAGTCCAGGCACGGGAATACCATGCCGTCAGCATAAGCCTACATGTATGGTGCACCAATATATCCGTACCGCTAGGGTTCGATTTCCCGATCTGACTATCGTAATCTACCCGTTTGCTTCTGTTGTTTGCAATGTAGAGTGGACCAGAGGCATCGTTACTCTCCGCAGCGATAATTGTAAGGTAGGATCCAGCATATATCTTACCCATGGCATCCAGCTGGCTTTGCTTGGCAACTGTTTCGTCTTGGACAATACAAAATCTGTCTACCCACAAATAGCGCAGACCGATTTGTTCCACAAATTCAACTGCGTCTTTGACGGTCTTTGGGAGCGTTTCTTCGGAAGCTATGAGTCCGCCGGTCTCTTTAAACCGTGCAATGTTCTCCTTCAAAGTGCACGTAGATGAACTGCTGTTTTTACCCCACGTATAACTGAGTGCAACGTATGCCGCATCGGGAGGCGTGTGGACAAGACAACCCTTTACTACGTCAATCAATAACAGGGGCCTACTCCAAGGGCTATCCGTAGCGTGTGGCCCGATAGAACATCCGCCGCGATTACGATGCTGTTTATCACAAGTCTGCAGCCAATTCTTCACGGTTTCTGCGGGTCGAAAATCCTTCTGCGTCCACGCGTAACTGCTGGTATCTATTGTTTTCTCCACGTAAGGAACATATGGTAGAAGTTCGCGGGGGCCAATTTCCCCCTCATCATCGGAACAAAAGATTCCAGGCGAATATTGGTCGTCTAGGTATGCGTTCGTGATTTGAGTATCGAGCGTCAAGGTCTTGGCGGGTTCATGAGAAAGCTTCTGCTTTTTCGGCATCGTGAATTCAACGTTAAAAAAGTAAACAAGTAACAAAATGTATGTTGAGTGATTGCGGGTGGCTGTGTTGTAGTTTAAAGGTCCCCGAGCAATGAAACACCCTTTTATATGGGGCGTTACTAGTCTAACCAATACAGGTACCGTACGGCGTAGGGTGTCTCTGGGCACTTTCTCAATAGGAATACAGGGGAGGGGGAGTCTACATCAGGTCATAGCTTTGTAGTTGCAGGATTGCTAAGTAACAAATAACACAAACTGGAGAGGCGGTGCAAATGTTGAGATAACCCTGCTTACTGCATCATCTCTCAAAAGGTATAATGGGCCCCGGTGATCCTTACATTGATACCTGCCCCGCCCACCACAAGAGCATCTCCATTTTCTACAATAGGAGTCAGTCTGACTTCATGCTACGGAATTCAGTAATTCAAGACCCACAGTAGCGATTATTATGATTTGCGTGGTGTTCATTAAAATGGCGAAGCTCGATTAATTAATAATAGGTTTGATTTTCTTTTTTAGTCATCTGAGAAGTCAGGAAAGGTCCAGCAGCAAGATGTTTCGGATCATGACCCCCCCTTCAAAGCATATAGTCCAGATTGCGTGGTCCTCACCCACTGGTCGCCTTGATATAATTGCTGTACGCTATAGAAGTAGGATGGAGATAACGATCGCGTTGATTAGGGATATAACGATCGTCTTGATCATGGTGATGATGATGGAAAACAACATAATAGAGGTCATACTGGCGCGGCAATACCTCCAATTCCCTCTCAATTATGTGGTTGGGCAAGGCGGTTCCTGAAAGATAAGCGTCGACACGAATGACTACGTATAGCTTCCGAAGATTTTTCCAAGAGCTGAAGATATCGAGGCCATTAGAGTCCCACGGTCTATTCGAATACGAGCAAGCTATGTCGATTCGAGCAGAGCGGATCATTTCAAGTTTGGACGTTGAAGTGATGCACGAGAATGCTCTGAGCGAGCCCGCAGTCTCGAATGCGAACTGCATGTTGCAGTACAAGATAGGAAGGGCTTCGGTGTAAATCAAACGGCAGGTCCGAAGTAACGAGCAGCCCGAAGCTCCGGTCTCTTCTCTGCTAGTTTGGCTATGGATATTTTCGAGTCCCCCATCGGTTGCCAAGCATGGCATGGTGGTTAGAGAGAGAGGTTTCCGCATTGCGGTGTAAGCTTGAGGAAAATACCATTGCACCGCGCCACTTCCCAGTAGAACATATTCATAGATTCTCTCGCGAACCTCGACAGGAAGTTTAGCGAAAAGAGGGGATGACGCTTGATTTGACGCTTGATTTGACGTTGTTTTCCCGCGAAGCTTTTTAATCCAAGAGGAGGTATCTGTAGAAGACGCAATGGAAAGGCTCTGCCGCCGCTTCAATCTTTGCTCTTTGTGTTGGTAGTGGATATCCGTCATGAATCCTCGTTTCTCTGTCTCCCTTTGACTGAGTCCGGGGCGTCTCACACACCCCCCCCTCCGACGCTTCACCCCCGGAAAGCGACAGCAGAAAAAGCAGAAAGAACAACAGAGCGGGAACGTGATTACATAGAGAAGTTTTGTGCAGGTGCTAGTAACAACCGGATGCGTGTATTTAAAGTACTCCAGCTCGGACTTGAGAGGCGCCATGTGGGTAGTGAGAAGTGGTGACAAGAGGAAAGAAATGGGTGAGCAGTTGCAAGTGGTAGATAAATGATGCCCTAGCGAGGCCGTTATGTCGCTGCCTAATTTTCCAACTGTCGGTGTTAGTGTAGGATCCGGTGAAGGTGAACGATACCTACCTAGTTAGGTATACATAGAAAAGTCACTGTGTGCACGGACGTGGAGGAATGGTGAGTGGAGCAACATGCGGGGCGGGGCAGCTCAGTACTGCGGAGATTCCGCACTCCGATTGGACAGCGCGTCGAACCCTTTGTTTGTACCTACAATTTACATAGATAGGTCTAAGCATACACATGATTCCAGCAGGAATCAAACACGGAAAATGCAAACACCACGATAATTAGTCTCAGGTAGTTCTGTTAACCATTCCTCTATCAGCGAACGCGCTTTTGGCGAGATGGCTAACTACCTAAGTAGACATGCACTGCCCCGGCGGTATTGCCAAGGCCCGTATCCTCTGTTTTTGGATGCGGCTGACCCTCGTTATGCGGCCCATTGCCTTGCGATACAAAGAGCATCTACATGTACATCATCTCCTGGAATTTGTTTTCGACTTCCAATAGAGTCTACATCCCCTTGACCTTGATTCTTGAAGCGAAATGTCACAATACCCGCCAGTGCCTCCGCCCGGAGCATACACTCCACCAAATCAGGGCACCCCCGTTCCGCAGTCGCAGCCGCAGCCGCAGTCTCAGTATGGATATCAGCAGCCACAACCGCAGGCAAACCCGCCGTACGGATCATCGGCACCGGGTTACGGCTCAGCAACGTCGTCCAACAAGTCGTCCAATCCCCTTGGTCAAGCTTTCAATCAGGCTGTCACGCAAGGAAAGCCAATGCTGAACAAGCTGGGCAAGACGATAAGCTCCAAGCTGGGGAACAAAACATCCAGTCCCACAACCCCGCAGCATCTGCAGAGCTACCAAACCTATCAGCAGCATCACCACCACCAGCAACAGCCATACCCTCAATCCCACCAACCGACGAGCCCACAGCCCAACCAGCACAATCCCTATTTCCCTCAGCAACCCTCCATCCCCCCGCCCCCGAGTCATACCGCTCCTCCTCCACAACAGAGCAATGTTGGATACAATCCTACCGTATACGGGCAGAGTGGTCCTGCGGGAGGCCAACCCCAAGGCCAGCCGGTTCAGGGGCAGTTCAATCAGGGACCGCAGCAGCAGCAACAGCAACAACATCACACCCCTTTCCAGCAGAATCACGCAGCACCAAGCTTCGACCAGGAGAGTGGGGTGATTGGGGGAACACAGCCTCCATCACAGTATTCCAGTCCGCCACCTCCGCCGTCAAATCAACAACAGCAGCAGCCGTGGAATGCGCAAGCGCAAGCGCACTCTACGCAGCCTCCTCCCACCAGCCAAACACCGGCACCTACACATCACCAGCAGCCATACAGTCAAGGTCCACAAGCACCGGAACACCAGCAATCGTGGCCGCAACAACCTTATACCCAGCCCCCTCAGGCTCCTTTGCCTACGGGGCAGCAGCAGCAGCAGCAATGGCCAGGTCACCATGTACAACAGACACCTGCAAGTGCACAGTCGACTTCCAGTCCCCCGCCTCTGCAATACCACGCGGCGCCTCCGGTTCCTCCCCACCCTATGCAGCAATCAGCACAGTGGAACCCTACATCACCCACTAACCAGCCTGCTCCAGTGCAAAGTCCCATCCCACCGTCCGTGAGCCCTGCGCTTTCTAACCCACCGACTCCAGCACCTCCTCATGTCGCACCTCAAGCAGCACACCAAGCTACGCCACCTCCCACTGAGTTTGTAGCCGAGTTACCGGCTGACCTGGCCAACCTCAGTTTGATGGAAGGCTCCCAGGGCAAGACTCCGTCCCATGAGCCGGCACCTGCAGCATACCAAGCATATCGGCCGTCGGGGAGTCAAGGCCAGTCGCCAGGGCAACGACGTTTTTCAATTCCACGAAGAGCAGTCAGCGCAAACACTATCCCGGTAGCGGATCCATGGAGATTCGCAGACGCAGCAACGGAGCAACCAACACGAGAGTTTTATATGATTGCAGATTTGATATATGATGCCATCGATCGGAAATTTGAGCCACGGGGCACAGGGCTGCTGGAGGCGAGCAAGGTATTGGAGAGCTGGAAAGTTCTGGGCTTGGCCGACGACGCCGCGCGTATGTTCCCAAACCATGCCGGGGATAGGAAAAGTTTGCTAACTTTGAATAGAAGTCTTTGCACACAACTCGTACAATGCATTTGCCAGACTCTGGAGCCTCGAAGGCATACCTCATGTCATGGTTCCCCGGGAGGCTTCCCTGACGCCTTTGTGGAATTTCCAGGCGCCGATTCATTCGGAAGCCATGAAGGTTCCGATGGGCATGGTGCTTGGTAGGGACACTGTTACTGAGCCAACGTACACAGCTGCAATCAACCGCGCGGGGTTCTACAAGTATTTTTTCCTGGAGATGATGCACGAGCCCGAACGTCTTGAAGGAATGGTGAGCCAACTGTGCTCGGATACGTACAACCCAAGCGCATTCAACCAACCCGACTTGCAAAAGCGCGACCGGAGCACATTGCCGGGGGTCGCAGCGCAAGCGGCCACGATCAGGAGCGCATGTATGTCGGTGGTGATGCAGGAAACAAAGGCGACGATGCAACAGCACACGCAGTCGGCGGACCAAAGGCAGGTTTACAGCCCAAGCCAAACACAAACACAGGCGGGGACAGTGGGCGGGAGTCAACAGCAACAGCAACAACAGCAGCAGCAACAACAACAGGTGCAACCAGGAGCCAACTCCGACGCGGGCAATGCAGGGCAGGGCAGCGGAGGAAACATGACGGACGAGGAGATGGCGGTGCAAATGCACAATTTGAGGATGCAGCAGCAGTTCAATCACATGATGGCGATGACCATGGTGGGGGGCATCGGAGCTCCCAATTACGGTAGCCTTGTTTAATGGGCGAAATCAAGTTTGGCTTTGAGGCGCTTGGACGATGAGGTTATTTTTGCTGGGGGGGGGGGATGGGATCGAATCTTGATTTGCGTGCCAATGCGACGCTTCCTTGTCTTTTGAATGTTATCACTTGGCTTGGGTCGCGGGTGGTGGGCTCCAGCCACACAGCCAGACATTGGAACAACATTGCATTGCATTGCAGATGGCGGGTAACCAGCCGTTAACTGGCCCCCCTGCATGGCTACAACAAGCACACGTCGAGTCCTTCACTGACTGTGGTTTTATTGTTGACATGTTTCTTTTTTTCAAGAAGCACGAGAGAGCAGCAGCAGCAGCAGCAGCAGCAGCGACGTGTCTATGTCGTCACGGCTAAAGGAAACCAAACAGACAATCTACAGCGCTGTACAGAAAAGGGGCACGGGCTAGGCGCTGGCCTGTGGACGAAACGCGCTTTCCCCCATTGGTAGAGATTGGCAGGCACACCCGGTTTTTGGGGGTTGGCACTTTCCTTGCCGCATACGCGTAACCGTACAGTAGTTGCACCAACAATCAGAGAGAGACAGGCGATCGATGGCATTGCCATCTCCCAAGTAATGTAATCAGCCAGCCCGTCCAGTTAATAACAATCCGTCCCGCCTCCGCCATCCGCCATCCTTTACTTCTATCCTCCTCCATCCAAGACTCTCTCCACATCCACACATACCGCGCTGCACTGCTTCTCCGCCCTCGGCCAATTAATTGCTATTGTTTGATCCATTCCCCGCGTTCCACTCCTCCACAATGCGCGCCATAACCATCCTTGCCGCTCTCACATGTGCTGCTGTCGCCTCCCCTCAAGGCCCCCCGGAAGGCATTGCCCCAGACACAAAGGCTCCTGAGGGATGCGATGGCTCGCCCAAGAACAACTTCACCATTGGCTACACCCTGCTGTCCAAAATGAAGCGGGAAACCGCCGTTGATGTATGCTCGTACTGCTTCAACACCTTCACTGCGAATCAAACTAACCATGTATTTTCCAGGCCAAAAACGCTGCCCTGGAATGCAACTTGAAAGACGGCATCTTGAGGGATCCCCAAAACCGCATCGGCTCCGTCGTCGCAAACCGCCAGTTCCAATTTGACGGTCCCCCTCAAGCCGGTGCAATCTACACCGGTGGTTTCTCCGTTTGCAAGAACAGTTCGCTAGCCATTGGTGGCACCACCAGGTGGTGGAAGTGCGGCAGCGGTGAATTCTACAACCTGTACGATGAGTGGATTGGCGCCCAGTGCGACGAGATCCGCATCGTCGTCACTTTCAAGGGCAATGCCAATTCCGAGAGTTCATCGAGTTCGTCCTCTTCATCGGCTTCCGCTTCCAGTTCCGCAAGCAGCTCGGCCAGCAGCTCAGCTAGCACCTCAGCCAGCAGCTCCTCGGGCAGCTCAAGCTCGGGCAGTGCTACCGCCACTCCTACTTCCTCCGGCGGCTCTTCTACCTCGTCTTCGGGCTCTCCTGAAGCTACCCAAAGCCGTCCTTCCACAGAAAACAACGCTTCCAATCCTCCTGCCCCTTCTGCTGGCGACGCCGCTCCTACTCGCGTGCCTCGACGAGAGACATTCGGCGCTGTTGTCGGAATTGTCGGCGCCGCATTGCTTCTCTAAATCGGGCGACCCATCTTCCATCACCCCTTTTTAATTCTTCCTCTTTACGAAACGATTACCTTATTTATTCGTCTTTACGCGTTATACATGATTCCTACATTCTGGACCTTTCCGAGTTCAAAAGTAACCCAGTCCTGTTTCTCCCCTCGCACAGCATCGCTATGTATGATACCTATCCCGCATTCTGGTGGAGCCGAGAAGAATTTGATGGTTTATTAAGAGGGCATGGTGGTGACGGTAATGCTCCACCACAATATAGCGGCTATTGATACCCCGCGGCGAAGTGTGCGGAAGTCGCTAGAGGCGTGTTGTACCTTTGTTTGCTAGATTATAATGCATATATACATGGACTACGGTCGTGGGAGGAAAACAGAGCATAGAGAGAGATGTTGAGGAACGAGCGATATTGGTAGCATGGATAGTGCTAGGAGTAGTAGTAGTAATCATAATACCGGTGAGCTTTCATTTGCATTTTTCATGTTGGAGAGGAGAGATTGGGTATTCAACTGGATAACTACCTCTGTACATATGTACCTACCTACATATCATGGGCATGCATACACATTCTTACCTGACATTCGAGAATCTTGGCACGATTGACCAAATCCAAGGAATCAAAAGTCCATGCATCACGCTCTTCTCATAGTGCAAAAATCTGTCCAGACCACTAGGTACATGCAGTCGGAGATGAGAGAAAAGGCTTCACGTGACTACGAGAAATGGTCCGAGCGCCCTCGCCTTCCCTCGCGTTTAGACTGCGACACTTAGCGAGGAAGAGTTTCACAACACTTCAGTTCACCATTACACATTCTCATATTACTTGAAATCTCAAGGACCCTTATTAAATCAATGTCCTCCGAAGATGGTACTAACGAGTTGCCACCATACCTGGCTCGACATTTTCAGCTAGGTTTCGATGCCGACGATCTCGAAGCAGTTATGAAAGCCATTGACGCGAGCCAAAGTACACAAAGTCCCACCCTTCCGCATCTCCCTGCCGAAGTTGTTTGCATGATTCTGGATCATGTGCCTGTCGATTTTGTTCTGTCTTGGCGACTAGTCTGCTGCGCGTTTCGCGACTACATTGATGGGCCTTTGCTCTACCAATACATACAAAGAACAGTGCTGATTGCCCATTTCTACGACATAAATTTTGAAAGCTACAATCTTACCCAGCTTGAGGAACTCAAGTTTCTGCGAGCTCCGTTTGAAAGAATGGAAGTGCCAAGTGTTCCGGAAAAGGACAATACGGAGCGGTCCAGGGCCTTGAAGGCTAGCCATGCGATTTTTCGGATCGACCAAAAGTGGATGGATGCACTGTCTTCCACGAGAGACATCATAAGTCTTGGCTCGCCACTAGATCAGCACTTGCGTGAGGCACTAGGCGTACTGCAGTTGATCGAGGATGAGAAACGCTTTGGTACTTTGCGTTGGTGTATTCGTCTCGACGGGGCGGTTGGCGAATTGGATTTCCCCATCGAAGCAGCGAGAAACTCTTTCACGGTGGACCTTAGCAGCGGGTAAAGCTACCAAGTTGAAAGGTATATTGGGGATGGGCTAATCTGACATCTTGACTCAAAGAAGGCTTATGCTTGAATGGAAAGACTTGCTTTTTCGGTTCTTGAAAACCGAAACATTGTTGAGGAAAACCATGGCAGAGGTGAGCGACTAATGATTCAATATGTTTGAAGGACAGTGGTAATGTTGACGGACTCGCGCAGAAGCAAGGTACGATCTTTACAATTAGTCGCGAAAACGATTGCTTAAGAGCAGTACGCCGCCAACGTTTAGCTGCAGCGCTTGACGACCGAAATAGAGATCATCGACGTATAAGGTGGGAAATGCAGTACTTAGAACCTCTTTTCGGAAGAACAACCTACGATAGAGTAGCAGAGCCACGCTACGCACTGGCCGAGAATCGAGCCGTCAACATATTGATGCGTCTTCGAAAGGAAGCTGCCACGAGTCCAAAACAAATGGCTCACCTGCGACAACTGGTTCAGGACAGAAAAGAAATGGAACAGGACCTTGACGAGCTCTATCGTTCTTTCGAGAAGTGGAGATCGGTCCTGGAAAATGTTTCACCTGCAACCCGCTTCCACCGTCGATATGAGCCCTGGAACCCCCTCGCAAACGACCCCATAGCTTGGACTGACGAACAAGTAAAGAGCGAAGAGAAAATAATCCGTCACTGGAGGAGTCAGAAAAGAGTTTTCGAACAGATGAACAGCGTACTGAGAGCTTCCCGCGAGGCTATGTGTGCTGCTGATGATGCGCTCGATTCATTGGCGAGCGATGCTTTCGATGAGCTTGATGGCGATGTGTAATCGTTCTATCTTGTTGCAAGCATCTAATCGCTCGGAACATGTTCTGCTCATAATACGCAGTATCCTCCGGCACACTTTGGAATCACAATCTTCATCCGCGAGAATTTGCTACTCTGTCGCTGTCATCGCCGGATTCTTTAATATGACGTGTACGATCAAGTACGTGGTGGCTGCTGACGTCGCCATGCTGATGGGTGACTATCGGTACCTCGGATGTCTACTTAGGTACTCTTCAGCTGCTACCTTTACCATGTATTCTTCAATTGGCCTTGCTAGTACACACGTCGTGTTCGGAAATTGTTTGCACGCGCGCTGAATCAACTATGGTTGAACATTCCCGTTCCAGGCGGCCGCACCTTAGTGATCAATAATATCATCATTTGTTGCCTGGTGGCAGAAGCTAGGATGCATAGGGCAGATTGCTTAGTGAACAGCTTATTGTGCAAATGGATCGATTCCCCCATTTTGGAAAATGATACCGCAGAGACCCCTGTCCAGCGTAACTTGCAAAGAAAAAAAAACATCTCCTTTTTGATAATTTGCAGAAAACAGTAATTGTTCTCTGAGAGAATGACTGACTAGCGGTGAAGGTGTCCATCATCAAAGTGCCCTCTCCCAACAATTTCCCATCTAAAGTACAGTACAGTCATGCATAACATCCATCTCCTCCCTCCTACCTACTTGGGATAATCTACACACACCAACCCTCCAAAACCCAAAAACGGAAAACTCAGCGCAGCATTCCCCCCTACCTTCCTCCACCCAAGCACAGCTTTTCTCCACTCGTATTCTCCTACACAAGCAAGGTATTACATTGCCGCCCCCGAATCCGCTCTAGTCTACCTCGGAAATCTCGCATAGACAAGCTCTTACGAGCTTACGAGCCCCTTCCCCCGTAAGCGAACGGACATGCTAGGATATTGATGCGTTCGTCGGTGCCACTGAAACTACTTTGTAACTGACTCCCGCGCGCGGGCCATAAACTGCTTGCTTCCTTGCTTGCTAGCCACTATCCGTTCCTATCCTTTTCGTTCGAGAAGAGGCTGGCTGCTGATTCGAACCCTATTTTTCGAGAAAAAAAAAGTTGTGTGTGGGAATGAATCATGGCTACTACGACTACTACTCTGACTATGCCACCACCGCCGCCGCCGCCGCCTCCTCCAGGCATGAACCTTGACGAAACCAAAGTCACGTCCAATATGGTGGTCGTCAGCGTGTTGTTTTTCCTCTCTGCGGTTTTTGTGGGGTTGAGGTTGTTCACTCGACTGTGTCATCAGCGGAAAAAGTCGGGGTTGGACGATTGGTTGATGAATGCTGGGTTGGTGAGTTTTTTTTTTTTTTTTTTTTTTTTT
>KZ805666.1:0-30967 GCA_003073855.1 Periconia macrospinosa
TATATGATAAACTAAGGTGACTTGCAATAAACCGACGAGTATGACCAGCGCCGTACAGCACTCTAGCTGAGAGACGCTGGTCACAGTTAGAGTATGTGTGACGGGCCCTGGTGGGCGAGGGTGGGTTCAATAATCGAGAAACATTCATTATGGGGAAAGTAAGAAATCAGTAATAAAATAAGCGAAAGACATGTACAGCTTAGCTAGTAATTTATATACAAAAACGGTGGCAACTATTCGGGTCCCCGATTTCCGATTCCGAGCCCTTCCCCACGAAAATTGACACTACTTACGTCTAAAACCACAGTATGAACATTGGAAGGTATATGTATGCATGTGTATGACCTCTTACATAAGATCCTCCACTACCTATCAGATGACCAAGTACCCGCATGCAAGCCTTCAATGTTAGGTACATATGTCATGTGCCTTCCTTCCAATTTCCCCCTTCAATGTTCTGCCGCCCTCATTCGTCGTCAAGCTGCCCTCGTGACCATTCCTTCCTCCCGCAACAACCCCCGAGATATAATACATTAATTACTTTGGTGATGATATATAACAAAGGAAAAAGACGCTTGTCTGTCCAACCCATAAAGAATAACTAGCCGCTAACCGCTGGAAAAATGCAATCAATCGCTCAAGAACACAAACACCAACACATGACATGAACGTTTCTCAACCCACAAACAAATCAACGCGAAACCTTGGTTCCCTTGATCCTCTGTGTGCTGTCGTGACGGCTTCTCTGCACTCGTCTTCGAGCTCGACTCCGCCCTACAACGTGCACTCTCCTTTCCCTTCCCAGCTCTTGATATCTTGACACCGAGAGTGTGTCCGACGAAGGCCTAGGGCTACCCGGGCACACATTTTCACACCCAGGTTCCGTAATCATCCTCATCTCCAAAGCCACGAGGCTCGCATCCAAAGATTCTACATCTCCTACGGGGCTGGATGCGCAGAATCGTTCCATGGGCGTGTAGCTGAAGTCAAAGCAGCCTGAGTACAGCTTCAATGCATCCAGGGATGCTTTGCGAGAAGCTGCCAGCTTCCTGCTACATTCTTCTGATGACGACTCGTCGGAATCGGATAGTCCATCGAGATCTGCCACCAATGTTTGATACGTCGGCGGTCCATTTCGATCCATTCTGGGTACAACTGATGGCTTGTTCTGCATTGCATACTTAGCATCGCTTCCCATCCAAGACATTTGGTTTCACTTACCTGAGGATATGTGTTTGTATGTATCCGCAAGTTCATTTCCGACAACATGGTCTTCGCTCTGGTGTTGGTCGCCATGGTGTTTGTGTTTGTTAAAGGAAAGTTCTGTTCTCTCGTCAGTCTTGCCCAATACCAGCTTACTGGACGTCTCACCGTACACTCAAATGAGGGGAAATCCGCTCAACCGCTCAAGACACGCCGCGTGGGTTCAAAGGAATGGCGAATGATGCAACGCAAGCAAGTGTGGGATGCAGAACACAAAATGATGACGGAAGGAAGGCGTCTCATATATGCGCGCAACACCCCTACACCGAACCTTGTCTTGATGATTCCCAAAGATACGTGCTACCCCACAGACCCGGAACCATGTGTTTCCGCAATGCAAGGAATCCCCAGCATGGCCCTATCCAGATATTCAGCAGTGTTTTCTGGGTAAAGCGCGCCCATGAGACGGCGACCAACGCACGGGCACATCTTCCCGCCCAGCGATCAGCTCCTAACCTCACATCCAACGCCACACCCTGCGCAAGTGCCTGTGCGATGCTGAGGTGTCTCAAGAAGAGAGTGAGAGAAACACGCGGCTCGAATGGCGTAGCATTGCGGGCCCTACAATCTTCTCTGTGGCAGCGTTTCCTCCAACCAGCGCATCCAACGTCGCCTGCGCTACTATCATGCGTGTTCCATCGCTTCACATCACATTATTTCTTCTTCAATGTTTGCTTCTCCGTCGAAGAAAGAACGAATCTTCACAGTGACCCACCTTTGTTTACAAACTTTGTCTTCCCGTGCCGGGTCCCCCAGATGAGCTGATCATCCGGATTCCGAAGCCTCATCTTCAGCGCCATTGCTTTTTGACTCAAAACGGCGACCTACCCAAGCCAAGCTCCATCCATGATCCATCAACTGACTCAACTCAGATCTGAGGCGCAGATCTGGCGCAGGCTTCCACGTGTAGATGGCTGGTGGCTTCCATTGTATGAAGCTCCCTTTGTATTGGGCTGCGTAGAATTGAGACACATGATCCCCTGCCCAAATATTGGGAGACAGGGGGCCGTGATTGACCCGAACACCCGTTCCTTAGGATCCTCCCCCCAAAGCCATACAATGACATCCTTGAGCCATACAGAATCCCTCAATACTTACTTCTAGTCATCCGTCTTGGTAGCTTGCAGCTCAGTGCACGTCACGCTCATTGACGCTATCCTGTCGCAGCCTAACACATCCCATCGAGTAGCCCGAATCATCTCAGCTGCAGGAGAAAAGGGGGGAAGGGAACACAACACAATCTCTCACAAACATTAATTGCTTTTTCCCGCCCCTATCCAAAACTTTTCATCTCTTCATGATCGAGCACAAACCTTTTTTTCTAGAATGAAATCGGGACCGACAGCTTGGGTAGGCGTAGGAGCGTGCGGCGACGTGGCGCCAAAACCAAAACCCAACGTACCGGGATGCCAATGTCCGCTGATCCCATCATCATCATCATCCCGTCCAGCGTGGGCGGGAACATTTTTTTCCCCTACTTTCTTCCCTTCTTTCGTATTGCGCGCGCCGAGCGTGTGCGGGGACAGAAACGTCACCGATCTATGTGCACAGTCTGCAGGCAATATCTATCTTTCTCCAAGGAGTTGAAGGAGATAACTACATCATCTGCCGCTGTGTGTGACTGAGTGTGACACTTGTACCTGCATCTGGGCGCCGAGCTTTCATGTACCCACCCCCTTTCTCCACCCCTCATCACCAATATCCATATCAGGCAGTCCATTCATCGGCCGCCATAGCAACCGTGATAACATGATCGCTCATGCAGGTACCTACTTACCTACCTACCTACCTACCTACCTATCATCTGCCTCATCTACAACAAACCCCTCCCTCCTTAGCTTTCATTGCGAAAGTACCTGCAAAGGAAGGTGGCGCTCGCCTCGCATTCGTGTTCGTATCTACCGCTCGCTCACCCATCACACCTCCCACACACCGTACAGGTGAACTTCGTTGTCTGCGACAGTTCCCATACCATATCGTATTTAAGTCTATGCTTTGGACGCAGAGACGCACGTCCACGCCCACGCCCACGCTCCTTCCCAGATCAAAGCGATATAATTAGCACATCTCACCCCCTCCTTCCGGTCCGCTGGGTCAACACCGAAACGTGAAAATACCCAGCATGAACATGCTCGTGTTCGCGTTCGTTCTCTGGGGTTGGGACCGCTGGCATGCTGAGGCGAGTAGAGCAGAGGAATTCTTTGGGAACGATTGATCGATCGGAGAACGGACGATGGATGGAAGGATGGATGGAGGAGGGGATGCGACAGCGGGTGGCTGGCAGTAAGGTACGGCGTGTGTTGGGCCCGCCGCACTGTTTTTAGTTGTCGTATTTTTCCGGGTGGTTCTGGACGCGGCGTGAGGATCCGGTGGGAGGGGTCTAGATTTTTGGGATGGGAAAGAGGTTTTCTAATTTTAATTTGAAGGTTTTTTGGGATAGAGTATGTTGAGGATACTTTTGGCGTAGCGCAACGCTTTTGAATCATTCTAGAATGTGTATTTTGTGTGATTTGGAACGTGTGGTTTCGTCAAAAAGCAATTGCCACGTGGGATCTCAATCAATGAAAGGTTGAGGTTGGGGGCATCGAGGCGTTGGTTTCGCCTCTTTTGAGACATGGTAATTTCGTAGTCGCAAACTTGGCTACAGGAGATTCTAGAAATTCGTTAACGTGGACATTACGCTTACGATTTCCATTTAAATAGTTTCTGTCGTTTCAAGAGTGCGGTTTCACAAATCAACATTAGCTTGTGCAATTTTGATTATAAGTCGTGCGGTGGTGTATTTGATATCTGAAATCATTATTTTGGGCCAACCACTGGACCACTAAACACTCCAAGAATTCATCCCAGCCACACAGCATTTCAAAAGTCTCTGGAAAATATATAATCTGTTATCTTAAGGATGGATCGTTATTGTTCAATGGCTTTTGCGCCGATTTTAAATCAACGTCAGGTGGTAGTGAATGATTAGACAGGGCTTTCTATTTGTGTTTTGCGAGGCTGTTGTACCTGGGCAGCATTTCAATCACCCTGTTGCTTGTGGTCAATTTTGTCCATATAAACGCTGGGCGTTCAATATTTTCTACTTGGCATTTTTGTTTCATAGTTGAACATGAAATTCTTTTTCTGTGGCTGAATACTATTTGGTTGCAGCAGAGGCAAAGGTATATGAGTTAGAGAAACAAATCTTCTCATATTATATACAGCCGGGAATGTGACATTATAGTATATACAATTTGGGGCGGACGTTGCGGCAAGAGAATTGTTTGGGGGAATTGTGTGCACCGTTGACTTGCATGTGTTGTCGACTATCAGGTGTGCCCTCAAGCTTACATGTGCTAAACTCAAGTCTGTTACTCAAGTAATCAATGATGCTCCTGCTCTACTGGCGACCACCTTTCGGGTACCATGTTAAACCTACCACCATGTTAATTCCTATTCCAGAGCTAATCAGATAGTTCCTTTCTCCAAGATGTTCTATTTTATGTACCCCAACTAAGCCAACTATGTGTTTATATATAGTTCGGTAAGCTTCGTTTTGTTTCGTTAATTAGTAATACGCCTAACAAGCTTGTATAAGCTTATCGCGTACATGTATCCTTGCTTGTTTCACGACTAGCACTCTTCAGTAACTATTCTTACTCTGCTAGGCAATTATATAAATACCGATGAGTCAAACTTACCGCTAAACCCAGGATTTGTCCTAGTGCTATGCTTATGCAGAGGATTATTAAGTGAATGTCTCACCGAGACCCTTGTGTGATTCCTAGAAGACACATTTAAGAATTCTTGCAGACCTACTCACTACACCACTACCTCGGTACACAGCGACTTCAATAAACCAACCGATACAGGGCTCAGGGAAGGAAAGCACTGTCTCAAGATTCGAGTTTCAATCTCGCCGACCAAGATTCCGATCGTTACACCGTAAGCTTTCAGCTGAAGTCCCGTACCACCACCGTGACCACACAATGCCTACCTCAATCCTGACGTCGGACCCCACCCTCATCAATATCGGCACTCACTCCCTCGCCCTCTACGCACATGGTCCGGAGCCAAAAACCTCCAAAGATCCGGTCATCTTCTTCGTATCAGGAATATCCTCTTCAAGGCTTAATTGGGGCGCCGTAGTGCGGCTTCTATCACCGTCGCTGCGCAGCTACACATATGACCGCTCCGGATATAACAATTCCGAAATTTCGCCGCTTCCACCAACGGCCGAGAATATCGCGTTAGAGCTCTCCCTTCTCATCGAAAGAGCTTCGATCACCAATCCCTTGATCCTCGTTGGACATTCCTGGGCTGGGGTGATCTTATGCGAGTTTCTCGCCCGCACGGGAAACGGCCCGCACATTGCAGGGTTGGTACTCGTCGATGCAAACCACGAGACTGCGTTGCAGGTTTTGGAAGTAAATGACCCCATCCTGTGGACCGTCTTTGCAGGCGTCGACTTCTACTCCGGTACGGGCATCGAAGCCGAGCACAAGCTGACGCCAGAGGAATGGGCCGCCTTCCAAAGCGACCAGTCAACAGAGAAACATCAGAAAGCCGGGGAAAAAGAGAGCGAGCAATACTCACCTAGTTTCCCAACTTTACGGCAGAAGGGGCTGCAGGAGAAGCAGCCGCTCCTTGGCGACAAACCAGTGTACGTGATTGGCAGTTTCCGGAGCAGGGACTGGGGCAACCTTTACAAGCTGGGCGTCGAGAAAGGGAACGGGACAGAAGAGCAGAGAAGACATGCCAGAGAAATGATCGCGACGGCTGATGAGAAGAGTGAAGGGCTTATGAGGAAGCATCTGAAGCTTTCTGAGAAGAGCAAATTTGTATTGGCGAAGGAGAGTGGGCATTTTATTCAGCTTCAGCAGCCGGATGTGGTTGTTGATGGCATAGAGTGGGCTCTCAGTGAGATTCGAGATTCTGCTTCATCATAGACGCTGCAAAAGACTATGCTTGAAAAAAATAAGGCATACTTGGTTTTGGGAAACAGTCCCGGAAAGGGGAAAGAATTAAAGGGAGAACGAAGGAGAAAAGCGATAGAAACTCAACCGACGGAAAATAGGAATAGTGAGCCACATAGAATGAGTTTAGGTCTCTCGCGCGTTGTCTTCACTGCGTCTTTGAGAATCGAATAGTTCAACAATTTGGAGTTTTTAGTTCTGCTTTAACGTAAGATTTAATGGCGAGATCTATAACGCTGTACTCCTCCTCGAACCCATCCATAACAAACAAATTTCAATTGTGTCGTTGCTCGCACACCTCAGGCGATATTCGACTTCGAAGGCTCGAAATCTTCTGTCGGCAGAGCAGTCTCTTGAGATGCCCTCTTTCCAATTCTACCACCTCGTAGCAGCGGCTTAAGTCCAGGCAGGGAGACGACGATGATGGAAAGCGTCATCTCGACCATACTGAGGGGATCTAATTGAAAACAGTCAGTTTATGCCACACCGAATAAATGAAGGTCGAGAGGAAATATAGTAAACTAAAAACTCACAAACAAGATTCGGCTGCCCTGTTCCCACCTTCAATGTGACAAATCTCACAATCCCGGACGCAATAGTCAACGCACCCAGGAAAAATGTAACAGCCACCCCCTTCGAGTTGTGAAAAACCCCCTGCGTCAACAGCACTACCGGTACTGCATACACGACAAGGTAACATGTGAGGTTGAGGGTAAAGTTCAGGATGAACGGCTCGGGTGCGTAGAAGACAGAGCAAGCACCTTCTTCCTGCGACCACTGCACCGACACGTTGCCGCCGCAGAAAAAGGTGTCGTCGAAGAGAATAGTGACGTAGCACGCGATAACAAAGGCGGTGAGGGAGTAGAGCATTTTGCGCATGGCGGGGCGCGAGGAAAGGTCGAAGAAGGCCCAATAGAAGGCTAGCATGCTCAGTTTGGGGAAACCCATGCCGACATCGTAGAAGTAGTTTGAGGCGAAGGAAATCTGGAACCGTGAACATCAGTTTCACGTAGTAAAGTATAGTTGTATTGTTGGAAGAAAGCAGAGCTCAGTAAGTTATAAGAAGGTGTGAATTGGCACTCACTTTTGACAATTTCTCAGACGTTTCGTACTCGTCCAACACACCCATCTGATACGTGAGAGTATCGCAGATGATCAGAGCCAGCGCATCAAGCGCAGAGGCTATCAACAACCAATCTGACCAATCTAGCTTCTGTCGCAAGCGGAATAATCTTGTATAGATGCGTGCGGCGACGAAGATGTAGGCGAAGATGAGAAGAATCCATTCGGAGACCTGTCGTTGTCAAATCGTCAATTATTTAGCCACTGGTTGATCCGTGAATGAGATCGTGAATAAGGGTATTGGGAACCTACCATGCAGTCCTTGCCATCAATAAAATAAGCCATTTTTTCTTATACGAGGCGATGATAACGCGAGAGAAAAGAAACGCGAAAGTGTGTGTTTGTCAACAAAGCAGATTCACGAGCAATATGAGAGGTTCTCACTAGATAAAGGCCTCCAAACTAGGACAGGGTAGACCACCAGGGTACCAATTGGAGAAGAAAATCGTTAGACCCCTACTAATCTTAACTGCCTCGTACGATTACTTGAATGCTGCGCAAAAGGGTAACGTATAGAACATGCCATTCGCGGAGGACCGGCAGCTTCCCGTTCTCACTGAACCCACATGCACGACGCCGTATTGGATGGACGGAGAACAGGTAAAGAAATGGAAGCATCTAGCTTAGCGAGTTCCAGGATGGATGCTGCGAATTTGTGGGTGGTGTGAGAAGTTCAGGGTACATGTTCGCCCGCGCGTTGTCTCAATGATACCCATGGGACAGTTCCTATTTGCTACCCATGCACACAATACCTGGGCGCTGCATCTACGCGCGCGGAAGAAGTTTGGTTACAAATAGGCTGATACGATAATTATCCTGTAACCCTGTCAGTGGGACGCGGCCGAACCAATGTGCTGGGTTGGGTGTGGATTCTTTCTGCTTCTTTTGCTATTGACCATTGCTCTCTTTCATTACATAAAGGCATAACACGAAAGGAAAGCCGAGAATCGACGTGTTCTGTTTCACATGCGACGCGTGTTAGGAACAAGAGAGCGCACTTCTTTGAAAAGATTCGCTGCGATAGCACTTGAGCTGCGCTGATAGAATTAAGCAAAACCAAAATTCTCAAACAATCATCAAATAATACCGTAAAATTTCGCCCAAAAAGGACACAGCTGTGGAGCCATACTCAGTGGTTACGCTAGTTAGCCTTTTTCGGAACGGTCTTACCTTCTGTATCACATAATTGAGCTAGTAAGGTGTCCACAGCTGTGTCCTTTATGGGCGAGATTGTAGGGTTGATCAATTCTAGCCATATTCATTAATATCCAAGGCCCCTCGGAATCTTCCAGAAAATTAAGCATCAGAGCACTTGAGGTCAACTTAAATATCCCGGACCGCAAAGGACTTAATTTCCAGTCATTTGAGTAGATCGATCAACCTCTCCCGCACATTGAGACATTACATGTAGAAAAAGTATCTGTAACCAGAAATTTTCACCATATTCTACGTACAAGCGTTCCTCCAACAAACTCCTTAAGCCCACGCGATCGTCGTTAGACTCGGGAAGGCCCGGTTTTTCGTTCACGCCACATCCTTCGTCCATGTAAGCGAAACCAGCCGATGTAGACTAACCCTACTTCAACCTCTCTCTCATATAAAACCCGGTACAAGCGAGATTGTACCCGCAGGAATTAACGCGTACACGGCGCCGTGCTGTGAAGCGAGAGGGCTTCGATGAGCGAGCGAGGTGGGAAGATGTCGCATGTGAATCTCTCCAACGAAGCTGGGAAATAAATTCGTTTTCCGGAAGAGGATTGGGAGGACTTGTGGGTCAGGGATGCGTTTTCATTTTTTTAGGGTGGAAATTTTGCGAGATGAAACCTGCTGCGCCGTTACGCCGTTTTCCAATGTCGATAGTATCGCTAAGATGAGGGATAGGCTCTGTAGAGGCGAGTAGGAGAACGGAATTTTTCCATGAATTATTTTCGACTCCATATTTCTTTGAGCCAATGAATACGTACACTTCTTGGCGGGCAGCGGCGCCAATGCGGCACAGCATCAAATGCATAGAGTTGGATTGTCTTGAGCGAGATAATGCCCGCCCTTTCCCGAGATGTCTCCTGAGATGGAATGATGTCCCGATGCCCCGATGAATTATTGGGAAAGCTGGACTTGGGTGAACTTGGTGGTGCTTTTTCCATTTGTTATTTGCTGAGTGCATTGCCGATGTGAGAGCTGAACATGAGAGAGGGGGAGCCATCATGACACACCAAATAGCTATGGAAGAGTACGCCGGAATAGACTGTTCTCTTCGTCTTCCTAATGATTGAATATTAATTTAATTCCAAAGCGAAGCTCGCTGCCGACACACCAGAGCAGTATTTGAGTCGAGCTTTCTTGAGCAAAGTGGTAGACTGATATATGTGCCGCTGTGGATGTGTTGAGTGCATACCCATCTATACATGACCATATTCATGGCCGTTGAATCGGGATTTTCGTCCAGCGAATATTTTTGCACGGCCCTCAAGGCAGCCACCATAGCCTTGTAACACATTTCCACACGCCTGCGGATGGCGCGTGATATAATACACGATAATCACTCCTTCTTTCTCTCCGCATCTGTATCCCCTGCATCTGAGTTCGAAAACTGCACACTAACCCTGACAGTCTCATAGATAACATCATTCCTCTCTAATTGATTAAGCTCAACCTCGCTCCCAGGATACTCTCCCAGATGGTTTTGGTGATGGCGACGTGCAGACGCACCACCGCGCGCACTACTCATGACCTTGCTAGTGGAGAAGAGATGCGACGGCCCGTTGTCTCCGAGGGATGAGTGTTGACCGTATGCCGAGGGACGCGAGGACGATGAGATGCCGTATGCTTTGTGATTCGTGGAGAAGAAGCTGCCGCTGCGGAGGAAGGAGCGCATCGAGGGGAGTGCGACGACCATTATTGCGACGGCCATTTCGGCCATGGAGAGAACAACTGTATGGATGTGAGTGCAATTTGGTGAGTGAATAGGCGAAGTCACGTACAAACGTTTGTCCAGGCGTGGATTACTTCGATGGTCGCGAAGCGTGCTATGCTTACGGATATCGTGATGGCGCCCAATGAGAATGTGACGATGAGACCCCATAGCTGGCGGCGGTTGAGCTGGAGTCGATGGAGGAGTGGGAAGGGCAGTGTGAAGACTAGAGTTTCGTAGAGGTTTAGTGTTCACTCTATGTTCGAAGTGAAGTGGCATAAAACACTCACTGCATATATCCGATACAATATTCATCGCCCAGTCTACCCGAAAAACCTCTTTGGATGCAAACGTGTTACAACTGTCTTCTTCTGGAGACCAATTGACGGATACATCACGCCCACACCAGAAGGCATCCAGGAAGCACGTCGTAATCATTGCGCATCCGGTAAAGACAGTCACACCTACGAGTGACTTTCGTAGCCAGGGCAATGTGGCGGGTATCAGTCGGTAGTAAAGCGCAAGGATCGCCAATTTGGGCAGATAAATTCCTGTGTCGTAGAAGTTGTTTCCCGCAAACTGTACCTATGAAGACAGTGGTGAGTTACAAGTCATAGCTGAGGGTGGAAGGGGCAACGGCTCACTTTCTTGAGGGCGATGGTGACTTCTACGGGCGGTACAGGTGAGTTTGGGTCGTAGTCCTCCATACCGCCATACTTGTATGTCAAAGCATCGGTGATGAAAAGACCGATCGTATTGAGTACGGATGCAATGAGGAAGCTATCGCTCACTGTTGGATACTGCCTTTGGAGAAGTCGGGTCACTATACGGGCAGAAGCCAGAAAGATCGCAAGCACCATTAAGACTGCCTCGATAGGCTTTGGGAAACCTCATTAGTACGGGAAATCAAGTGAAGGGTAGTACTATGGCAGGATCTCCTCCGCTGGAAGACTCACGATGACAGCTTCCGGAGCGACGCTAGATACCATGGCTACAAAACGTCGGTGATGGTATTACGAAGAAATGGGAAGGAATATCGACATGAAAGGTGGGAAAGCGACGACTTAGAAACCATGCCAGGAATACGATCGAGTCAATGATGGGAATCCATTTCCACGCACTCTTGGGAGGCGTAGCCATTTAGAACGGCTGGCTATATCATCAATCGGTAGATGCTCCCATGAACCGTATGAGGCTTCCATACATAGAGACATTTCCGCTATACCTCTCCTACCGTTCCCTGAAATGAGAATGCGAGATGGCAGAACCCCTGCAAGTATCGAGTGGCGTCACTGTGGACTGAGATATTGTAGAATATACGTTCTGGCCATTTCTCCGGACTCATCTTACGAGTATGCGCGACTGCGCCGTTTCAATTTGAAAACTTTACTGTCATGATTTGACATACGGCTTGGGCACGGGCTGTCGTTGGATTGGTAGTAGATCGTTGCGGCTAAGTGCGGCGGCCATTTTAGCCTACATACCGAAAACAAACAAACAATTTGGGTCACACTATTGAAATTTCATCGCGTAAAATAGCGCAGAATTTTCATACATCTCAGGTGATAGGTTCATCTTAGGAACATTGTTGGGAAAAGGTGTTTTTCGATCTGTGGATCTATATCAAGACAGCGACCGACCGGTTCCATCTGCCAAAAGGAGTGAGATCAACTTAGAAATCTCGAGAATCTATGTATGAGATCCAATGGTCTCAAAAAAATGGTACACAAATATCCAGATTCAACGTATAGCACAGGGGGGGGTTTTTTTTTGCGACACGAGAACCAAAAGGCTTTATTCCGTTTGCAAAAACGTGATATCGCACCTTGCGAATTCTTGCCCATGTATTGGCCTTCTACATATGCGGTCTTTGAATGTTTGGTCCACTTAGTCTTCCGAATCAAGTTCAAGAAACTGACATGAAGCTGTGATCCACGTACCGGTTTTCAGCGTATGTTTTGTGAACCACGCAAGGGGGCCTATGGACGATCAAATCAGCCAATAAGATACGTGTATTTACAGACGACTGAGCACGAGCCTTAACCCCTTGCCTGATCTCTCGGTTGACAAAACTTAGGATTGTAGAAAAAGCAGAGCTCAAATGTGGATCTGAAACACAGACAACATTTGAACCGATTGGTTTGCGAGCATCAGCAGTCAGTACACGTGACACATTCTCGCCGCCTGTTAACCAGGACTGTGCCACTCAAAGGACGAAACACTTAAAGCCCGATATGCCCAGTTTTACCTTGCTACATATGTAGCACAATCTATAACCCCACGCCATCGATAACAGCACACCTTTCAATTAAGAAACTTGTGACCGACAGGAACAGAATTATAATAACCCAACGCAGGGAGAAAATTAGCTGTTATCGTATGAGCAACAGGTGTTGAACGCGAGAAAGAACCCGTCAAGGATAAAGATTTGGGAAGAAGTTAAATTTTGATACAGCACACCTGCGCCATTTCAACCGTGGCACAAGCATATCTAAAAGGAATTCTATATAAGTGTAGCTACTGCGACTAACTGCGCAACAGCAACAAGAGCGCAAGAAGAAGACGAATTATAAGAAGCGAAGCGAAGAAGGCTATCCTAAACAAATAGATGAAGAAGAGGGAAACCGTTCAAAAGTCATACCGCTCGGCAAGAACCACATTCGCACCTTTTTAAGCGGTGAAAGATAGCGAAACAACACCGCTCCTCTTTGGGGTTTTAGAAGGCGCCGTAGCATTGGTACCGTTGGTAGAAGGCGGGTTGGTCAACGTGCCGTTGCGCGCCGCCTCCTGCTGCTTCTTCTTCTCCTCTTCCTCTTTCTTCTTCTTCTCTGCTTCTTCCTTCTTCTTTTTCTCCTCGTCTTCCTTCTTTGTCTCCCTGATCCGGCGCTCCACAAACTCATAGGGATCCTCGTTCGAGTGGTCGCCCTCCTGATCTGCGCACTTGACCTGCGTCTTCGCGTACAGGGTTTGCTCCTTGGTACCCCTCTCGCGGAAGCTGAAGGTCCTTCCGCTCTTCAATTTCAGCGTGACTGTGGCTTCGTAGCCCATGTCGAACTCGTTGAACTCGGCGTAGCCAATGCACATGGCGGTGAAGCCGGACGGGCACTCGTGGATGGTTTTAGCAGAGAGACCGGCGTCTGTGGCTTCAGTCCATTCTTGCTTGCTCTCAGAAGACATTTGGAATTGCACCGAGTAGGTGGCTTTGGGCCCTACGCCGGCAACTTGGCCGCTGATTTCGAGGCTATAGCCCAGACCGAATGACATTGAGGATGATTGGGAGTATGAGTAGGAATTCTTCTTGTCTTGCTTTTTGTCCATGTGCATGACGAGGGGGCGGGAGGCGACGTTGTATTCGGTCATTGTGTCGATGATTGCGCGTTCGTTGCCACTGTCAGGTTAGTGTTAAAGGGTGTTTAAGGGGGGAGGGTTTGTACTTACGATTTCTTCTTGCGGTACTGCTCGAGAGTCTGATCGAACTTGAAGTCATTGACGGTGATCTTCTCCACCTTGCTCTCCAGGAACATCCATCCCCATGCGGTGATGTGATCATCCGCCCTACCCCATCCACCAAGCAAAATACCACTGCCGACGTCCGGGCTGAAAATCGTCGAGCTGATCTTATCCTGCTTCATCTCGAGGCTCTGGCCGTTGGAGAGCTCGACGCGTAGACCGCCGAGCTGGCGGGCATCCTTGTCAGACCACAAGTTGACACGCGTGACGGTGGTCTTGGAGTCCCAGTCGAGTTTCTGGTGGTAGTCTCCTGCGCGTGCCCCAACCATGTGGCTCTTGTCTCCGTTGGAGAAGGTTAGAAGAATGCCGCTGATGCGGGCCTTGCTACCCCAGACTTCGATACCGGAGACTACGGCGCCCTTGGTCCATTGCTGCTCGCAGATGTCCACGTCGAAGTCACTGGCGTCGTGCTTGTCACCCACGGCTTGTAGAGGCGCGAAGGGGCCATCGTAGCATTCTTTGTAGTCTGCAACTGCGGTGGTTGCGAATACTGCTGCTGCGAGTAGGCTGAGGAACTTCATGTTGATATAGAGCCGATTCAATCGTGAAGGAAGTGGATATATGCAGGGAATGGCAGGAACAACGATGATAATCACCAAGTAAAATAAGTAAAGAATCGAAAATACTGTTGGGTAAAGACTGGAGTGACGGGAATGAAGGAAAAGAATGACTCTCCCCGTCGATGCGTAAAAAAAGAAAGAACGTAAACTAATACTAGAAACAAAAACTTAACTTTACATTTACGGCACTCCTATAGACGGTCTTTATACATCCATTGTCTTCCCATGTCCAATTAAAATTCCAAGCTATATGTTGAAACAGACCGCAGCAAAGATTCCAAACAAACTCATTCTCCGGAGACCATGTCTTCTTGGCTTACCGACGGGCGTAAAAAATCAATGCGATCGCACAAAGTGCAGGCCTCCTAAAGTGTTTGCCTATGTACAAGGCGAGCATCATTTCCATACACGACGACAGCACCTGCCAAACCTGGGGAAAGAAGGCCTGAGCTTGGAATGCCTACATTGGAATATTGCGTGGGATAGAGATGTATTGGCTAAGCTGTAGTCCGCAAGACTTGTAAGCAGGCGGCAAATGTCCGATGGGGCGAGATTTATAAGTAGAACAACCCATGCAGTAGTCGCGCGAGAGGAAAATACGACAATGGGAAACGTGCATTAGCTGAATCGAGAATATCTGGGAAGGATTTTTGCGCGCGTTAATTGTTCATGAAAAATGTACCATCTTGCTAGTCAATTTAAGACGCAACAAGACTCGCCCAGATTATGACTTCGGAGTCTGATCATTTGTCAGAAGGATCCTATTTTACTAAAATGATCTTACAATATATATAAACAAAAAAAAGGCGGACGACCTGTATTAGAAAACATATCAGATTATGCATATTATTAAGGTTCTAAAGTCACTTGAACGAGCGAAGTCATACATGATGATAGTGTAGAGAGCCCTAGGAGAGTCTAAAACATTCATCCTGCAATGTTTCAATGAAAGAAGACGCGTTCCCAAATTGTATGGTACATACGAGAGTGGGAAGGGGGTGGGAATCTGAGAGATTGCTTCTCGTACGTAGGTAGGAACTGCATGCATACGATACCTTGGCAGTAACTCCCAAGACCTGGGGAACGGGGGAGTGTAATGCGGTTGACCGTTGAGGGCACAGTAACAGACATTTTCGAATTATTCGAGACGATAAAAACGCGACTGACAAACGAGAATTGAAAAATCGAATTGTTGAGTCTTGTTGAACGACGGCCGCGATGCAAAATCAACAAAGATGCAAAGATGCCAAAAACTCTAGACTAGTGTAAATGCAAACCATTCATGCAAACCCATCCCGTGACGCTACGCTCTAATGTTGAATGCAACCCTCCCATGAGGTCGTTTATCCTCCCACCTGTTTTCCCGTTGAAACGCCATATACCTATTGCTGTGCTACTTCTAGAAAAGTCCGTCAATCTCGCCCGTTTCCGTGTCAACGTCGACATTCAGGTACCCTGGCGCGGTGGGCAATCCCGGGATCGTCTGTATATCAGCGGCAAGCGCATACAAATACCCAGCACCAGCTGCCATCCTGACATCACGGATCGGGACGGTGAAACCGCTTGGTGCGCCTTTAAGCGCCGGGTCGTGAGACAGAGAGTACTGCGTCTTGGCTATGCAGATGGGAAGGTTCCCGAGCCTCTGCTTTACGTAGGTATCCACCTTCTTCTGGGCGAGCTCGGAAAATTCAACCTTGTCAGCACCGTACATTCCCTTAGCGATACTCTCCATGCGCTCCTGTACATTGCCTTCGAGGCTGTACAGAAGCTTGAAGTCTGGCTTGGGCTTCGTGCTGGCGGCGATGATGCCTTTGGCAAGGTCGACGGCGCCTTTTCCACCTTCAGCCCAGTGATTCGCTGGAATAGCATCCTCTGCACCAGCGGCAAGTGCCTCCTCCTTGATCACATCAATTTCAGCTTGCGTGTCGGTTTCGAAGCGGTTGATGGCCACGACGACGGGAACGCCATACGACTTTGCGTTGGCGATTTGCTTCTTCAGGTTGACACAGCCTGCGCGGAGAAGCTCGACGTTCTCGGTGCGGTAAACCTCTTGGAGCTGTGCGCCGGGCGCAATGTCTGGGCCACCACCGTGCACTTTGAGTGCTCGCACGGTAGCAACGATGACCACGGTATCAGGCACAAGACCTGAAGCTCTGCACTTGATGTTGAAGAAGCGCTCGCCACCCATGGTAAAGTCAAAACCAGCTTCCGTGACGACATATCCGGCTTTCTCGTCGGCGTCTTCGTCGGGCTCGGTACCGGCAAGCTTGAGAGCCAGCTTGTCGGCAAGGACCGAGGAGGCACCAATACTAATATTGGCAAACGGACCGGCATGCACAAACACAGGTGTACCCTCCAACGTCTGCATCAAGTTGGGTTTGATAGCGTCTTTAAGCAGGGCTGTCAAAGCGCCTCCAGCTCCAATATCATCACAAGTCACGGGTTCGCCACTGCGCGAACTGGCAACAACCATGCGACCAAGACGCTCACGCATGTCATTCAAATCGTTGCTGAGCGCAAGAATGGCCATACATTCGCTGGCAACAGAAATGTCAAAGCCCGTCTCACGGGTGTGTCCTTTTTCGGTAGGTGCTTGTCCAACAGTGATGGAGCGCAAATGTCTGTCGTTGACATCGAGAACTCTGCGCCACGTGATGGTTTCAGGATCAATATCCAGCCTAGCAAATCGGCGAATCTCCTCCTCGGTGAGCTCGTCTGGGTTGGTTTTCTCGATACCCAGTTTCTTCAGGCGACGGAACATGATGGGTGCAAACTGTCGTTTGCCTTTCTTTGTAGGAACCAGTCGCTTGTAAAGCGGTCCGTCTTTCTGTGTATTTTCATGGAACATGCGCGTCTCGATGGCTGCCGCAAGGAGATTGTTGGCTGCCGTGATGGCGTGGATATCGCCTGTAAGATGGAGGTTAAACTCATCCATCGGAATGACCTGGCTGTAACCGCCTCCCGCCGCACCTCCCTTAATACCAAAGGTTGGGCCCATGCTGGGCTGTCGAACATTGGCGAAGCTGATCTTGTTCAGATGCGCACCCAAAGCCTGCGCGACACCGATGGTGGTTGTCGATTTACCCTCTCCCAGCGGGGTGGGAGTGATGCCAGCAACAAGAACGTACTTGCCATTCTTGCGGTGCTCGAGACGCTTCAATAGTGCCAAATCAACCTTTGCCTTGGTGGAACCGTAGGGCTCCAACTCGTGAGACAAGATGCCAACTTCATGAGCTACATGTGTGATCTGCTTCGGATACTGCTTCCGAGAAATGGCGATGTCGGAAGGAACAGGTGTTTGCAGCTTGATGCTGAGAGGGCTGATGTGACGTTGCTTTTGTCTGTCAAAGGCAGCGTCTGCCGAGTCGACGACGTTTTGCAACAGCATGGCGACTGTCATAGGGCCGACACCACCCGGGACGGGGGTGATTTGCGAGGCGACTTCGACGGCCGAATCAAAGTCCACATCACCCACTAGCCTTTGGCCCGACTTTTTGGTGGAATCGGGAATGTAGTTGGTGCCAACGTCGATGACAACGGCTCCCGGTTTCAACCAATCGCCCTTGACAAAGTGTGGTTGGCCGATGGCGGCGACGACAATGTCGGCTTGCTTCACCAGCTCCGGGAGGTTTACGGTCCTAGAGTGGCACACGGTGACGGTGGCATCTGCGTTCTTTAGAAGGTAACTGACGGGGCTGCCGACAATATCGCTCCTCCCCAAAACAACTGCATTCTTGCCCTTGATATCAACGCCCGACTCACGCAGCAGGACCATGACACCTTTGGGGGTGCATGGAGTGAACAAGGGTTGGCCCCCGCGCTTGGCCAACTCTCCTATGCTCGTGATACCGAAACCGTCGACGTCCTTGGTGTCGGCGACGGCGGAGGTGATGGCGTGCTCGGAGATGTGCTTAGGGAGCGGCAATTGGACCAGGATACCGTGGATGTCAGTGGCGTTGTTGTAGTTCCAGATGGTTTGGAGCAGCTCGGCTTCGGAGACATGTTCGTCAAACTTGACCAGCTCGCAGTCGATGTTGGCCTCCTCGGCGGCCTTGAGCTTCATGCGCACGTATGTGGTCGAGTCAGAGCGGTCGCCGACCTGAATAATCTTCAGCGACGGCCTGTACCGCGGGTTGGTCTCCTGTCGCTGCTTGATCTGGGCACCGAGGCGTTCGCGAATGCTGCGGGCAATGGCGGTGCCATCGATCTTGGAGGCCGTCATGGCGGGCGCGGTGTGGGAGAAGAGTCTGCGCTGCTGTGTGCTGGCTGAACCTCGAGCGGATCGAAGATGCAGCGAGCGCAAGTGCAGGTGCGAGCGCAGGCACCGATGCGAATACAGAAGATGGGGGGAGTGGTGAGGTGGTGACTGTGACAGTGGCGGGGTAACGGTAGCAGTAGCAGTAGCAGCACATGCAACTGTGGTGCAGATAGCAGCTGGTGGCAGTGGGAGCGGAAAACGGCGGCGCGTCAAGGTGCAGATCGATATCGGAGAAACCCTCATATCTTTTTCCTTTTTTTTTTTCTGTCTCTTTTTTTTCCTTATCTTTTTTCTTCTTCTGGTTTTTCTTCACTTGCTTCTCCTTCGCCTTTGCCTGCTGTTGCAATGCGAGGCTCCCGACAGTCAATAAAGAACGCAGAGAAGAACGAAGAACGAGCGACCAAATGCGTCCGGCCGGTTCAAAGCACGTCCATGATAAGAAGAATCATCGGTGCTTGGGCCAGATGGCGGTTTGGAATCGATGACCGGCTTGATACGTTTGTTGTCTGCGAAACGAAACCCTCGGCCGCAAGTTTTTCGCCGACGCGTCCGATCCCGCAACGCCAGACCAGAGTACTGAAGTAGCTAGTGGTAATTAGTGTAGTCTCGACTTCAACGTAAACATTCAAGGTCATACAGGCGTGCAAAAGCAATTTATTGGTATTTTCCTTTTCCGTTTGGGTCTGAAATGGTATATTACATGAATTTAGTGTGAGCTCTGCAGCCAAAATCCAACTCGCAGTGACCAATCCCACCAAGATGTCACTGTGGCCTCCAATGACACTCCACCCTAACCATCTACCAAGCCATCATCCTCCACCTATCTTGTGAGCTCGTCCATCAAGACGCCGAACATCACAAACAATGCTTCGGCTTTGGAGGAGAGTGCCTCGCGGTGGTCGGGGTGACAAACCCGGGCAAATCGATCCGGGTGCCACATGTTGCGTTGTGTTTTGAGCTTCTCGAGCGAGTACTCGCCAGATCCAACCAGCAGGTCCTTCAAGTCGTGGGCGCAGATATCGAGCAGTCCCGTCTTCTTGATTTTCTGGCATCCATCCTTACTGCACATGGTCATGCCTTTCATGTACTCGGCCAAGTTTGGAAACGACCGAAGCGCGCCAGCTTCTACCATGTCCTTCACGTCCTGCGCCCATCGAGCATACGCTTGTCGCGGAATCTCGAAGTCAAGCGTGGTACCATGTGCCCAGCCCTGATGTCCTTTCGCATTTTCTACCAACCACCAAGAATTCCCCATGTCCCGAAGCACCTTGAGTTGCTCGCCTTTCTTCAATTCCAATTCCCAAGTGTCGGTGGGGTGAGGCCTTCCATTACGCTTCGAGCGGGCTAGCTGATGAACCTGAGCGTCGCTGGCCTGCTTTGGAAGGCGGCCCAGAGCTTGGTCGGTTGGCTGTGATTTTCTGTCCATGGCTTGTCTGGGTAACCACAGCCCGTTGATGCGGTTTGATCGTGTGTGTGTGGAAGAGTGTGTGTATTTGAAAGTGTGGAACAAGCAGAAACTGGTGAAGTGATTGAGGTGGAGGTACGGTTGTGAGGTTTCAATTTAGTGATGGAAGAGAGATTCTTGTACTGCCAAGACCGGCTCCTGGTGTCACCTGAAATCATTTGGGGGTACAATTGTAGGTGAATTTTGATGGATCCGCAATTTGGCGGTGAGAGAAGACACCACAGAGGCGGAAACGTTATAGGCAAAGGCTAACTTTGGGATAGAAAAAGGCGGACAAGGAAATAACGAGTTACAGAGAAGCAACAAGCCATGGCGAACTATCAGATGGTAAAAGTATATCGAGTAAGAAGATGACTTTGTATCATCGAACGTCAGATGTCAAGTGATGTAGAGATATCGACACGCGCAATCCCATGAAAGATATCCGGACTAGGTTGTCGCTGCCAATGCTAACTCTTGCTCAACATGAATGAAAGGATACCTAAGTAAAGCGATGGGACCTAAGGCGCTCCCTAGCGGTCTATACCTGCGTTGGTACTGTGGATAATAAACTTGTTGCCATTTACGGAACGAAAGCGCAACATTTTCAGTAATCTAATAGAAACAAATTTTGGTTGTTCTCTAGAGCTTTCCAATGCTAACTCTTGTGTACTTGATGTTGTTCGTCCTGTGCTCCGCTTGAGTGCGATCTACCCACATAGCCATACTTTTAGCAAATACATCCGAGAGTGCCAATTGTGTGACTCATTTTCTAAGGTCTACATGTATACTCTGTATCAGGTTCCCTCTATGAGTTTGTGAGTCAGTTCGATGAGTCACAGGCCGACGGTATTTTCTGACTCTTGGAACTGCATCACAGATGCTCACTGCATGCTGAAGATGCGCTGATGGCTGTGGTAAGTGTCCCGATGGGACAATGGAGGCCGGAAGGATGATGAACAATGAATGATGTTGGTCGAAGGAGACGGAAGCCCCACGCATCATAACAACGTATGATGCGGGACAGGACGTGCTAGCGTTGCATCCGGCTAGCGCGAACTCACAGCCCACTTCAACACCAAGACTTCGATATCAGAAACCCGCTGTGTGAAAATCCATAAAAGCCGCCTCCCGCCACGCACCTCCTCCGATACCCCCCCGCGCACATCCTACGACATAATGAGGCCAATCCTGCTCTCCGGACACGAGCGTGCGCTCACCCAAGTCAAATACAACCCGGATGGCGACATCATCTTCTCCGTGTCAAAGGACCATGTAGTGTGCGCATGGTGTTAGTCCTCCCGTCTGCACTCTGGACATGTATTTTTTGGCTCACGCGAAACAGACTCCCACAACGGCGAGCGTTTGGGAACCTACCACGGCCACCAGGGCGCGCTCTGGACCGTCGACGTCGACCCCACCTCCACACTTCTTGCAACCGGTGGCGCGGACAACACGATGCGGCTGTGGGAGGTCAAGACCGGCAGGCTGTTGAAGACTTGGGACTTCCCCACCTCCATCAAGCGTGTCGAGTTTTCCGCCGATGGCAGGCAACTTCTTGGTGTGACCGAGAGGCGCTCCGGCCACACTGGCTCCATCGTCGTTTACGAAATCAACCCGGACGTCGATGCACCACAGTCGGACGAACACGTACTGAGGATAATCTGCGAAGATAGCAAGGCGACCGTGGCTGGATTCAGCTATTTGGCGCAGTACATTATCGCTGGTCACGAAGATGGCAGCGTGTCCCAGTACGATGCGAAGAGCGGAGAGTTGCTGTACAACACACAGGTCCACGAAGCAGACATGCAGAGTAAGAGATGGAAGCCCTCTGCAACTGGATGAATGCTAACTTTTGCAAGTCACTGACCTCCAGTGGGCACCCGACCGCACATACTTCATCACCGCGTCCAAGGACAAGTCAGCCAAGGTATGATAGCATTCAGGGATTAGATGGCCATCACTGACACCTTCCAGATCCTCGCCGCCGACAGCCTCGAAGTATTCAAGACGTACCAGACGGATACCCCCCTCAACAGCGCCGCCATCACCCCCGTCAAAGACTACGTGATCCTCGGCGGTGGACAAGCCGCCATGGACGTCACCACAACCAGCGCACGACAAGGAAAGTTCGAAGCTCGTTTCTGGCACAAGATTTTTGCCGAGGAAATCGGACGTGTAAGGGGTCACTTCGGCCCGCTCAACTACGTCGCTGTGCACCCCCAGGGCACCGGATACTGCAGCGGTGGCGAAGACGGCTACGTGCGTGTGCATCACTTCGACAAGCCATACTTTGACTTCATGTACGAGGTCGAGAGGGAACAGGCGCAGGCAAAGGCGCAGGCGAGCTTGTAAACGGGCATGACGGTGGGTATGATGCATATAACGGCGTTATGGGGCCTGGTATCATTTGTTGGATCTCAGGATAGTCTTATGGTTCTAAAAAGCGTGCCCATAGGATAGGAGATGAAAAGCGTAGATGCTTGTAGACCAAAAGCAGAGTGCTACTGTCTTCATCTACGTACATGGAAGTGAGATGATATTGGTTGCAGGCCTATGTACACAGTAGACAGCAGATGCATGCGAGAAGGTGCATGAGGCGGCGTCCTGACCTGCTATTGGTCGATTCACATGTTAGGTAGCAGCGGGGTGGGTTGACGCCATCCATGTCCATGTCCATGTCCCTGCAACATTAAAAGGAAGGCTTCACGCGACCATCACCTCGACACTTGAGTTCTGATTTACTTAGTCTCTACCTATTTATCCATATACATGCCTACTATGATGCCCTCAACATGCTCGTGAGGCCTAACCGTCGTCCAACTCAGTTTGCTCACCGCCAGCGGCAACCCCTTCTTCGTCGGCGCCACCGCGACAATCACCAACAGCCCCAGCATCTAAGCGTGAACCGACACTTGTACATCTCGCCTCTCGTTTCCACTGTGCCGGTCTGCTTACTCACACATGTCGCAGCGCTGGCTTCTTCGTCCTGGTGGTCATCGCCTTGTTCGCTTTTATGCACATCAAGATGTCCTCCAACACCGCAGCGGGCCGCGGGCCTGCCCAGAGCTTCCACTACGAGTTTGAGACATTGACAGGGTATTTCAAGCAAAGCGAGAACAGTACGGATGATGCGAATTTCGACTTTGTGAGTCATTGCTTGTATCGAACCAAGGATTTATCAGTGCGAGCTGTGATCTGACCATCATCAGATCAAGGAGAAGTTTGGTCTCATAGAGCGCTCTTATCCTATGGATGCAGATGTGGAAGGCTCGAGAAGCCAGTGGCAGAAGTTCGAGCATCATATAAGGCGGCTCAACGATCAGAGTGCCGCCAATGAAAGTGTCAAAGTCCTCTTTTTGGGTCGTCATGGGCAGGGCTGGTACGTAACTAACATTCCACATCACGCGGTGCCCTGTAGAGACTACGTTTGGCTCATTGTACATATATCATGTGAAGCTGTACTGACTCTGCATCCGTGAATGTAGGCACAATGTCGCGGAAAGTGTAAGAATGGATACCTCCACATTTATCGCAGATCATGGTTGTTGAAGAGCTATCTAGAAATACGGCACCGAGGCATGGGACTGCTACTGGTCCATTCTCGAGGGGGCTGATGGCATCACTTGGTCCGATGCAGAACTCACGGAGCTGGGCGAGGGACAAGCCAAAGAAGTGAATGCACTCTGGAAAGAGTCATTGGACCAGGGTATTCCAAGCCCCGAGACGTTCTATGTCAGTCCATTGACGCGAACGATACAAACGGCCGATGTTAGTTTCCAGGGTGTTCCATTTGCGAAAGGCAAGGAATACAAGCCGCTTATCAAAGAGGTATGCAGACGGCAAAGAGGCAGGCGATGATTCACGAACTCACTAGACACAGTTACTCCGAGAAGCTCTCGGCGTCCATACTTGTGATCGTCGAAGCACAGCATCCCAGATCCTCGAACGGTTCCCGCACGTGACTTTGGAGCCATCATTCTCGGAGGCAGATGTGCTGTGGGAAGCCGACTACCGCGAGCCACAAGCAGCACGCAGGTACCGACTCCAGACGCTCTTGGATGACATATTCGAGACGGACAGGGGCATCTTCCTGTCGTTGACCAGCCACTCGGGAGCGATCCGGGGGATTTTGAGAGGCATTGGCCACAGGCTTTTTGCGTTGCAGACGGGAGGTGTGATCCCGGTCGTGATCAAGGCCAAGAGAGTGAATGGGGAGAGGGTCAAGCCGCCAAAGGAGCCGAGCGAGGGACCTCCGGCGTGCAAAGAGCCTCCCGCTGCGGATGTCGGGAAGTAGATGTACATGTTAGAGGGGCTGTTGGGATGGATTCAAATAAAGTTTATTGATTCCCGCGCCCACTCCCGAATCATGCCATTGTAGGGTACAGGAAGATGACCAAGAAGAATGAAATGACATGCATGAGCCAATCGGTGAGTTATGGCTGAGTGAGCTGAAAGGATGAGGTGCAGGGCCGACGTTCGTAATTCTCGCGTGCAGATGTCGCGCGTCAACCCGACCGACTCCATGTGTGTACCGAAGTGTATAAGAAGGGTCGAGGGTCCAGCACGTCGGCGTTCCAACTCCCGGAGTCTTGATGTGTCCCCTCCCCCACCCCACATGTTCCCACATGTGCTATGCTATCCACATATTGAGGCGACGATGGCGATGATGGTGGATGGATTGTACACGGGATGGCGGGAGGGTTACATATTACATGTAAGGCAAGCATCGCACCCCAACCTTTCTTTCACCTGCTGATCCTGATCCCACCAAGCCCTGGCGCAGCATGATCGCGTGATGGTTCAAGGCCGTTCCCGTCAGGTCGTCGCCGGACTCTGGAGAAGACTGTACAAAGTAGACGGCACCGGCAACGGCACCTGGGACGAGACGAGGCGGGGGGTTGCATCCTGACTGTGGGGTAACTCGATAGATTAACCGACGGTCGACTGTGACGGTCCCCGCGCCCGCAGAGGCCTCTTCGCTTGGTCAATTGCATTGCTCATCGCACGATGGATGCGTACATGACGCTTTAAAAGGATCGGACCGGCCCTTTGTCTCTCGTCATGTCGTCCGAGGTTTCATTTTCTCCAGTCCTCAAGCAAAGATCAAAAGTCCATCAGATAACTACCCCACGTCGCACCGACAGATAACTTAACGTAGCTGCTAACGATAGCGAACTGGAGCTAACCTAACCAGGGCCTGAGCTTCCCTTCCCTTGCCTTGCCTTGCCTTGCCGTCACCGCGGCCGAGAAAATCCACAGTGTGCCTCATTCACCTCTTCTTCCCTCTTGCATCCCACGTCGCGTTATCGCGTGCGCCCGCCCACCCATCTCGCTGTTCCGAGGTAAAGCGCCCTGATTCCGCCTTTCCGAAACACCCAATCCTCCTCGACAATTGAGCCAAGATGCGGGCAGTTGTACCTTTTTCCTCTGCTTCTGCCCTGCGCTCGAGATCCCTCCAGACCTGTGGCTTTGCAACTACCTCTCTAGCTTCCCGCTCCACCTCCGCCTCCGGTTTCGCCGCAAGTTTCGCCCCAAAAACCCTCCTCGCCCGATCCTCTGCCCGCTTTGTGCCCGCCATTGAGCGATCCCGTGCCGACCATTTTGGACTTGGACACTACCAGCGACGCACCATGGCTACCTCCACCGGTGTCAAGAAGATCAAGGTCAAGAACCCCGTCGTCGAGCTGGATGGCGATGAGATGACCAGGATCATCTGGCAGGAGATCAAGAACAAGTTCATCCACCCTTACCTGGACATTGACCTCAAGTACTATGATTTGGGTCTGGAGTACCGTGATGAGACCGAGGACAAGGTGACGCTGGACGCTGCCGAGGCCATCAAGAAGTACTCGGTCGGTGTTAAGTGTGCCACCATTACGCCTGATGAGCAGCGAGTCGAAGAGTTCAAGCTCAAGAAGATGTGGCTATCCCCCAACGGTACCATCCGAAACCACCTGTGTGTTCCACCTATCCGGTTCATTGTGAGCTTAACTGACAACTCGCAGAGGAGGAACCGTATTTCGCGCTCCCATCGTTATCCCCCGCGTTCCCCGTCTTGTGCCAGGCTGGAAGCAAGCCATCATTATCGGACGTCACGCCTTTGGTGACCAATATCGCGCCAAGGACCGTGTCATTGACACCGAGGGCACGCTCGAAATGGTCTTCACGCCCAAGGGCGGCAAGCCTGAAACGGTCAAGGTCTTCGACTTCCCCGC
This sequence comes from Periconia macrospinosa, assembly GCA_003073855.1. Classification (NCBI taxonomy): domain Eukaryota; kingdom Fungi; phylum Ascomycota; class Dothideomycetes; order Pleosporales; family Periconiaceae; genus Periconia; species Periconia macrospinosa. The sequence goes on from KZ805666.1 coordinate 26,245, forward strand.
CGGCGGGGGTGTTGCTCAGACCCAGTACAACACGTCCGAATCCATCTCCGGCTTCGCACACGCCTCGTTCAAACTTGCTCTTGACAAGAAGCTCCCGCTCTACATGAGCACCAAAAACACGATTCTCAAAGCGTATGATGGCCGTTTCAAGGATATCTTCCAGGAGATCTACGACACTCAGTACAAGAAGGAGTTTGAAGCCAAAGGCATCTGGTATGAGCACCGTTTGATCGATGACATGGTTGCCCAGATGATCAAGAGCGAGGGCGGCTTCATCATTGCCATGAAGAGTAAGATTTTCTTTTCTTCTTCTGTAATTGACAAGGACGGCAGCTAACTACGAGCAGACTACGATGGAGACGTGCAATCCGACATCGTCGCCCAAGGTTTCGGCTCCCTCGGCCTCATGACCTCCGTCCTCATCACCCCCGACGGCAAGACCTTTGAATCCGAAGCCGCCCACGGAACCGTAACCCGCCACTACCGCGAGCACCAAAAGGGCCGCGAGACCTCTACCAACCCCATCGCTTCCATCTTCGCCTGGACCCAGGGTTTGGCCAAGCGCGGTGAGCTCGACGGTACCCCCGAGCTCGTTGTCTTTGCAGAGCAGTTGGAGAAGGCATGCATCGACACCGTGGATGTTGATGGAATCATGACCAAAGATCTCGCGCTCGCGTGCGGGAAGAAGGAGAGGGAAGCTTGGGTCACTACAAATGAGTACCTAGAGGCGGTTGAGAGGAGGCTGAAGGCGAGTTTGAAGGAGAAGTTGTAGATGTTGCATACTTTTTTATATATGCACTAGACCGTTCTGTAAATATGTGTCTGTCTAGCTAGGATACGCTGTTATCATTTTTTGCCTATCAAGCATGTTAACACGATCAAAAATTTATCCACTTGGTATCTCCACCCACATGCAAACGTTTGCGAAAGCAGAACTTCAACTCGAGTCACTGGATGCTTTTTTCCCTTTTATTTCTGTTTATTCATCTAATGAAAATACAACGAGCGTTGGAGCTCAAGTGCTAAACTCAAACACCCACGACTTCCCGCATAAACATCCTAACTCTCTTCCGCTCGAAAGGCCAGTCTTTTTTCTTTTTTCTTTTCTCTTTTTCGCCTTCGTGTGCGTCAGCGGAGGCTATGTTCTCATTTTTGTTCGAGTGCTCCTTATACGCGTACATGTAGTGAGTCGCAGACTTTTAACCTCCACTACTTGCATATGTACCTAAGTATGTATGTACATGTGGAGTAATAAGACGCGCTTCAATTTGTGATTATTTCTTTTTTCATATTTTTTCAGTTCGTTTTTTGGGTGGAGGTTTTGGTTGCGATTGGCTTGATAATTAATTTCGTGAAACGAGAAAAGTACCTATGTATATGATTAAAGAAATAAATCTATGAATAAACAACCGCATAAAACACCAGTACCTCCACTGAAAAACACCCTCCCCCCTCTTAGAGGACAGTAGAAGTTAGACTTAAATATGGCAGATTTTTTTTAATACTCTATGTAAGGAAGCTAGTATTCTTTATAATATATTTTTCGTAATATATATTATATATTTTAGAGTACTATGAGTAGTTAGAAAATAAAAATACAGTACATAGAGGTTATATAGTACGTTTAGTTATATTATCATATTTTTCTCAAGTACAAATCCCAAGTCCCCATTATCTTCACCACACCAGCCAAGTATAGAAGGGAGGGGAAAGACGGAAGCGGGGAGCGATAAGTCCTGTCTGAGGAATTAGAGGTGTATAAGCCGAGGGATTTTGAGGTGGTATTGAAAGTCATGGACGTCTCGTTAAAGATTATCTGGAGGAAACGGGGGAACAGAGTGGTTTTAATTCTGTGATCTCTGCGAAAACCCAGAGCTATAGGACCCGAAGGAAATTGGAAGGAGGGGGTTGCATTAAGTACGCCACTGATTTCGAATTTTTATAAAATTAAGGTCAGATAGAATGAACGGAAAGGAGAGATCTAAGAGATAAGAAAGAGAGAGTGGGATTGTCAGTATTACGGAGATGTTCGCTTAGTTAGAGCAAGAGTGGGAAATTTTAAGCTTATATGTTATAGTTATTTTTACTGTGCTGACAGAGTGGTGTCCCTACAAAGCTTATCTGGACTTTTACCAAGAGTATTGCAGGACAGTAGCGCCGTAAAATGTCTCCTGAAGCATTTGCTAACTGAAGTGTGAGTAATACGTATTAAGGAATTATTGTTTTCCGCACCCTAAGTTCTGATAAACACCTCACTTCAACGCCACGCCGCCAGATAAGATCGATAAAAGAATTACTGGGGCACAGAAATGTTATGAACGGAGGTGCATTAGATTAACATAGAAGCTTTGTATTCCTCGCCAACACTCGTAGTGTCCTGAGATGAGATGTGCAATTCTTCATCACCACTCAAGACTTTTAGGCTGACACGTTAACTGACATGAAAAGAGCTCATCTTCATGTACTCCGACTGCTGAATCCGGCAAGACCTGCCGAGCGGGCCAGATCTCGCGCCCCAGCTTTCTCTCCTGCTCATAGTGTTGCCGGACAAGGTTACGAACAGTCTGCTGAATAAAAAGCGGCCCTTTCTCCATCCTCGTATGCATCTCTCCACTAATATATACACCAGCATCGTGATTCTTTTGCGTGTTGAGGCATAGCCACTTGTCTTCGTTCAACACTCGTTTGTACATGGAGTCAATGGCTTCAAACTCTGCGTCAGAGGCATCTTTATGCCGATAAACCTCGTACTCCAACGAACAATGATTGGGGGAGGTGGGTACGCATCTCATCATATAAAAGAAGAAAGGCCTCGGATACGTCAGCCGATTCTGAAGATGCTTCGAAAGGTAAATAAATCCACTCACGTGACGGTCATGCAGGCATTTGGGAAATAATACGTGCTGCGGACTCGCTGTCCCTCATCCATGGGAATGTTGTCTGCATTGGTGAAGTGTTGAATGTGCCCTCCTTTCGTACTGACCGCGTAGAGCTTCAGATCTGTGATGCCGGCTACGTCCGGGTGAGCTGTGGGACAATGGTAGCATTCGTTGTAGTTGTCGGCCAACGCCTTCCAGTTGAAATCGCCACCCATACTCCACTCATGATCGAATCGGTAATCTTCAAAGTTAAACACATCCATGCGAGGCTGTGCGTCAACCCCCTCAAAGTCATCCTCCCACGCCAGTTCACGTGCAGCATCCATGTTCACCCACACAAAGCCCTTGCGGTCGACATGAACATTAATCGGCCAAAGCCCATTCTGCGTCCTATCGAAGCCTTCCATCTCGTCGTAACCAGGCGCCTTTGCTAGATTACCTTTTAGTCCGTAGGACCATCCGTGGTACTTGCAGGACAGTATCCTCGCTCGTCCCTTGGGTTCCGTCACGACGGGGAAGGCTCGATGCCGACAGACGTTATGAAATCCATTGATGTTACCGTCTCGATCTCGGCACAGAAAGAAACGGAACCCTGCTTCCTCAAACTGAATAAAGTCTCCGGCAGTCGGGAATCTGTGCTTATGGGTCACCAGAATCCATCTCTTGGAGTAGATAGCTCGTCTCTCGAGTTGATATATGGCATCAGATCTATACCATGACGAAGGTAGGCTGCGCGATGTAGTGTTTTGCTGTGCGTCGTTTCCTGAGTCTTTGTAGCCGAGACGTTGCCAAAGATACTGGATCATGATGGATGGCGGAGGACTTTTGACTGCAGAATAAAGACTGTTTAATTGACCTCTAGTAGCAAACCCCTCCTACTATATTTCCCTTGTTCTGTTATCAATGGGTGATCAAAATCCGACGTCAGAAGCCGCTCACGTGGTTCGATACCCGGTCACGTGAGCGGATGACTGGGAGCCCCTGCTGCCATCTACCCAGTACGTAGATACCATCGGGCCTTTGGGATGAATCCCTTGTACAACTTTGGGATTCAACGATGCCCTTATCTACAGCTTGCGCGGGGTCGGGGATTATCCGGCCGTGTCCCGGTATCGGTTGACGGACCTCAGGATGGCTTGCCGTCTGCCTCCCGCGATTACGCAACTCATCAAATTCCCAAACGTACAACTTCCAGATGGCAGAGCACCAGCGAAGGGGCCAGCATTATCCGTATACTACAAACAAGCGCGCAAGACAAGCGTGCGAGAACTGTCGGTCCGTGCGTATCCAGGAGTGGGTATCCTCGATTCTGTGGGGGACTAACACAAGCGCAGCCGCAAGAAATCAAAATGCACAGGAGAGAGACCTGATTGTTCTTGCTGTGCGCGACTACAACAAAGATGCGTTTATGCCTCTCATTTCCGAACCGGCGAAAGATCCCCGGGACCTCGAAATGACACGGGCGTTGTTCCTCAAACAGTTGGCACCAATGATGTACAGGGTTTTGCAGGATCAGCTTCCGCCAAGGGGGGGTGGAAAATTTCGCGCACGCTTGCACCTCGCTTGGGGAACCCCTGCAAGTTTGCTCCTAGATCCTTACACCTCAACGCCGGAGAGAGCACCCCCTACAGATTTCGACCAAAACATGCCGAAATAGATTAAATAACATTTATCTTTTGGTCCTGAGCTTGTCTCTTATATTTACCGTACAAATATGGCCTCAAAACGTGCTAGATCTGCCACAATTGAGCCTCGTCGAAGTCCACGGAAGCCAAAGCCAAAGCAGCCGTTTCAGCAGCCAGCGAATCCGCCGAAAGCCCTGTCCAAGGCCTACAAAGCCGTAT